>JAULCA010079537.1:0-11856 GCA_032360845.1 Crassadoma gigantea
AAATGTGAAAACATATCATTAGAAAGCTCTGCTAAAATCATTTCTTATTTGCTAAAGGAAAAAATGTGGTTTTAGCATCTTTTGCTAATGATTTTTTTGCCTAGAGTAAGCAGAGGCGCCCCCTACATAACAACATGTAGGTAAACTGGACACCCTCTGCCTGTCTTCAGGGGCGCCCCCTACATAACAACATGTAGGTTAACTGGACACCCTCAGTCTGTCTTCAGGGGCGCCCCCTACATAACAACATGAAGGTAAACTGGACACCCTCAGTCTGCCTTTAGGGGCGCCCCCTACATAACAACATGTAGGTAAACTGGACACCCTCGGTCTGTCTTTTGGACAATTTTACACCATTCCATAATCTTTGTCCAACCCAACCTTTGGACTCTCTCTCACCCGACATTTCAGACTCTCTCTAACCAGACCTTTTTTACTCTCTATGTCATTGTTTCACAATAGTGTCGACCTCTAGCCAGGTAAAGAGGAGCTGACCCAGAGAGATATTAATAGGACGTCATACAGGTGCAATTCATCTAGCATGAAAACTGACACAGACTGATCCTATGATTCATAAACATAACTTCATGAATAAAATCTGGAACCATATCCTCCCACCATTTTACTGTATAAAAGTCTCATTAATACAGCTTGTCTCTGACCATGGGGCCATTCAGGCCAATGGTACACAAAGCAGAACTGTATTATAAACAAGCCATTCTCATGCTTGTGGTTTCCCATAATTACTGACCAAGTGACGCATCGCCTACTTACCATCAGATAATTACCAATTATAATACAGGTCACTGTATTTTTTTCAGAAGTCATTATCACCTTGAAATAGGTCACATTATAATATATACATATGTAGGTCAGTGGCAAATCTAGATGAGTCACACCATGTCTGGTCACTATCCTGTGGTCAATTCTCTTGTAAAGGATTCGCAAGAAATGCAGATTATTCATAATATCTAAATATTATTGAATATAAATGATACATTTGTTCAAAACATCTGCAAGTATAAAAGCTAGATCATGCCTGAAAAAGATGCATTTCGGGAACATTTAAACAGTGGTACTGGCTTATAAGAGGACAATCCTGACCAGCTGACATTTTTCCGCACAGTCTTGCTAAGGTCATTGATAAGAAGGTCACTGCTATCTGATTCGGTACTTCTGTGAACCACTTTTTCACTAAAAATAAACATTTGCCTAGCAACATAACATGTTACCTAGTAATGAAATGTATTACCAAGCAACAAAACATAAACATAGCAACAGAACGTCTTACATAGCAACAAGAAATCTTACATAGCAACAAGACATCTTACATAGAAACAAGACATCTTACATAGCAACAAGACATATTACATAGCAGCTAGACATCTTACAGAACAAAATAAAATTTCATGAAGCAACACATTTTTTAAACAGAAGCCAAGTAAAGCATGCGAAGATATTACTTACCTCTACACTTTTAAATACAACGATTTTCACGACTACAATGTTGATGAAATTTGCTATAGATGAATGTTTATATACACTGTTGACCTGAAAGATAAAAAGGCAAAAATCAGAATGTTTAATAAAAGGAATTACATGTAGTACCATTTAACTGGCTTTGCTTTCTGACATTTGAGTGAACATATTAACAAACCATAGGGTCTTAAGATGGAAATGACATCCTGATAAATTTGTAAATTATTCAATTAACACCCTACTAAATTTGTAAATTATTAAATAACACTCTAATGAATTTGTAAATTATCAAATAACACTCTAATGAATTTGTAAATTATCAAATAACACTCTAATGAATTTTTAAGTTATTGTAATTTTAAGGCAATCAAAATAAACATTAGTTAATGATTGATTCAAGTCAGTAATTAAATGACGGAACATTTGTTAAAGATTTCTGAATACACATTAAGATACATCTTGTAAAGAATTTCTTTTATTTCATATTTATACAAATATATTGCGTGTATTTGATTAATTTGACAATGAAAAAGGATTTTAATATATTTAAATTAGATATCAGTATCAAACATATATATATAAATGTGTAGGATCATAAAATTTGACAATCAGGGTGTAACACACATTGATTATGATCATTTTATTGTATTCCCATCTCACATACAGAGGTGATAATAACAACACTGTAACAACGATTTGGCTAGATTTCTTGTACTTTAGAAATACCAAAACTACAGATATCATCTAGTTCATAACAGTATAAAACTTCTCTTTTGTACACAAAAATGTGATGAATGTTTTGGATGAGATCAGCCTGTGTTTCCTATGTTACCTCATCACTCAAGATATGAATATGGGAGTTTTTACTACTAAACACATCCACACCAAGATATAGGCCTAAATCATAACCTCCCATTTAGATAAAACCTTTATATTTCAGCTGACACAAGCAGTACAGTGTCGTAGCATCATGAGTGCAAGTATTATTACTTAATTTAGTGTAATATAACCAGTGCTCCACAAAACAAGATAACACAGAGCCGGTGCTCGGAACACAGGGAGCGAATGTAGCCTATCACCACCCCAAATTAAGGTGACATTTATCAGCCCCCTTCCCTCTCTCTAACATCTACTTACAATGTAAATTGTTCTTCTGCCATTTTCTGTTAGATTTTGATTGAAGCTAACTACATCCAGTTATAACCAGTGAAATATATGGAATACTTGACATTATTATCCAATTCATTCATACGCGCCAGAGTTACGCTGATGTTACGCATGAGGAAGGAGTCAATCAGGATGATAGAACCAAACCTCAACTAAATCACGAGAAAACCCAGGCACGCTGGCCTACAGGAAGAACAGGATAACAAAGGCAGATGCCACACCGATTTGATAATTCTAATAAGTCAAGACAGATGTGTAAAACTAGAGCTGACCATCTGATGATCTATAATATGATAACTGCCACAAATTCAAACAGTTTTTGGCAGAAAAAGTTGAGGAGAAATATATTTTTGTTAGACGTTTAATTTTTTTTTCTAAATCAAGGATGTGAATGACATTGACTAATAAGTAACAACCAGCATGCATTTCCAACATAAACATTTTGCAGGAAATTTATAATGAGGTAACAAAATCAAAGGGAGATAAAGGTAGCAGGCTCCAAAATGTCATACATAAATAGATAAAAGTATAAAACGTTTTAAATATAAAAAACATAATAAACTTAAAGACATAAAATACAAAAAACAATAAAACATACTTACTATCGCCATTAATGTTAATATATATTTTTCTAAATCCCGGCCATGGTACCGATACATCTCGTAGTCGGCGGCCACCATGACCTCTACATGTCTTTTTAGTGAAGCGGAACGTCTATGTACACGATGATAGGGATGGGGATGATTGTTACTGTACAAATTAGGACTATATAACACGTTATTGTCTTTTAACATAGAATCCACACTATCTTTCCTCCTCGTATGCTTGTAATTTTCTGAAAAGACAAAAATTAAACAGCATTTTAGTACAACAGTTTATGAAATTTGACTCTTGAAAATTTTCAATCATGCTATAAATTACATTTGATCAGCATATTTTGTATCATTTTTTATTTTTCAAATATCAATTTTATCAAACAAATATATCAGGCCAGGATGTGTATTGGAGTAAGCATTATACAGATCTGGGTGTGTATTGGAGTACATATGGTAAGTGTAGGACATGCAGGGATTTATAATGAAGAAACATCAAGAGTAAGTGTTCAAAATATCAACTAGTAAATCCTCCATATTAATTATCAATCAATGAGAGGAGACTTAAGTCCATTTTAATTCCTGTATAAGTCGACTTGGTCTTTTAGCTGACGGCTGTAACACCCTGCAGGTGCCCGCAGTGGGCCTACAGTGTGTGTCACTGATTAACTGGTGTAATACTGGTGTAATACTGGTATCTGGTGTAATACTGGTGTAATACTGGTGCAATACCCAGGTGTTCTAATAGATCCCCTCAAACAACCAGTTTTCTCCTACGATTTCATGTATAATTCGGTCACTCGAAAGTGACTCTTTACTTTAAATCTTAGAAACATATTACATGGCTCGAAATGTGATACTCCTCAGATTGGTTCTCATATAGCTCAATGGTGTATACCTCGCTTGTAGCTTTAATATCACCGTTACTGACATATTAGAAGGTATTTAATCAAATCTTATATATTATAATTCAAGATTTGATAGCATTAAAATCTGCAAACATTTCACTTTCAAATTAAGCCACTTCAAATTTATGGAGTGAAAGTGATATAGTGACGTATTACGTGTAAACTTTATAGCAGCTTGATAAAGTTGTGTGCGTCTTCAAAAGATCAACGCATCCAAGAAAGAAATATGGTTCTAGACAGAACAGTTATCTCTGCTGAGTATTGAAAAACCCGCTGTGCTTCCAGGATTAAAGTTGCAGCACAGATATAAGTACCTGGTGTGTAGCAATGGAACTCACACATGCGAGGAAAACGCCAGTTATGCAGAATCTATAAATTCATACCTATGTATCTAAATTTTATTTTAAAGAAGAAAAAAAAATGGTGTAGCAGACAGGAAGCAGAATATTATCAGCTTTCCCGACCAAGTTCACCCAGAACAGATAGTTGTGGTTACCAGGTTGTACAGTATATTTTACAAGTATGTCAAATGTCAGGAGTATAGGCTCTCTCTGAAACGGGGACAAACCTCATCTTTATACAGCACTAGCAGTTTGTTTCAAAGTTTTCAGATAGAGATGGTCAGGTAGTTGATAAAGAAAGGACTGAACAGTGGCTGGGACTTGTGTAAGTCTAGCTTGTGCACTGGTGCAGCGACCCCGAGTATTACAGATGAGGACGTACTCGGTAACCACGTAGCCTGTAGTTTTATGCTGTGTCTATCACATACAAACCACGCAGACACAAACATTAGTGGTAGTCAAGAACTTTCAAAATCTATGTTTATCAATAATCAAGAATTTTAAAGAGAAAAACACTCCAAATTATCATGTGAAATAAGTTTTAAGTGAAAGAAAATCTTGCCGGTTTTTGTACATTATAGTTTCCATGATGACACATACATGATAGGTAAATCTCATGTAGACAAGGTCATATTGCCGCAATGTGTTCTATACATCATAAATACATCAACAGCCTGCTACACACTACAACTGCAGATAACTGAATCAGTGATGATACGTTAAAATCAAATTTTGAGAAAATATTTTTAAAAGCTTCATCTTTCTGGAACAGATCTACTAAAAGAATTCAAAGAATATGGCAAACATGCCAAATTGCTTTGTTTTTGTTATCAGATATTTTATCCTCATCTATTACTTTTAAAATCAGAAGAATCCTCTACATCTTGTTATATTTTTTGCTTAAATTCAATTAATTTAATTCCTAGAACAGCTATGCCTTTTCGTCCGATGTTTGTCATACAGAGGTTAATGTAAGCACTATTTAGCCATTTTTATTACATTATGCAACACGCTTTCTCCCCATAGAAATTAAAAGTAAGGATACAACAGTTTTATTTCAACATCCTCTTCATATAATCCATTTTTTGGAATGGTTTTTTGTTAATTATAGATTTACAGTCAAGGGTTTTAATGGCTATTTAATTTCAACCTTCAAATTGTTTTTGAATATTGTGATGTCCGTCAGCATTTACAAGGTTACTGATACCATTTACAATTATGAAGAGAGACGAGACAGCTGTTTCTTTGCCAAACATAAGGAAATAAGAAACAGACTAAATCATAAAGCTAGAGAAGTTTTTGTGTACAAATGATGTGTTTAGATAAACAACATTGACCATAAGACCAGTGTACAGGTTTATAGTTGCCTGCTGATTGAGGACAGAGGTTTCCACCACAGCCCTGGTCACTGTAAACAAACTGACTGGTATTACCTCCATGTAGCTCATCAAATATGGCCAAAAAAAGTACAAAGCAAGTGATCTATCATTATAAAACACTTATAAACTTCTTGTCACAAAAACATTGATATTAATCTTTTCGTTTAATTTCTATTTGAGAAGTTTTCCACAGAAGTGTTATCAACACATCAGAATTTCCTTGATCCTGCGTTATTTGTCCAAAATCTCCAGCAATTTGATTGATGTTAAGGACATTATTCCACAGAATATTAATACAATTTATGACGACAACAATATCTCAGAATACCATTAGCATTAATGTGTCATGATACATAAGCCACTGGACGTTAACCTTCGCGAATTATCCTCACAAAGGGAGATCATTCTGGACTGAATGAAGCAAAGGGATTCCAACTTACAGCAACGCTAACAAGGTATGACCCACAACAATAACTAAATTAGCTTCCCACCATGCAAGTCAATAGAATCATCCAACTGCTTCCCTCTCGTGGCATGTCCGTCCCGATTACTCTATAATTAGTACAACCTTTCACCCCAATGGGTGAGTCTGGTCCGACCCTCAGTATTGTGATCCGCGGAGATTTGTAGGCCAACATACCTATTATGACTTTAATCGTTGTGTGTTTGCTCATGAGTGGCAAATCTGATTTGCATAGTTTACAAAAAAACGATGGTTCAGTAGGTACTAATCTTACCATTGCTACAAAAAAGTATTAATTCTAGGGCAGGCCGGTGATCATAGGAATTTTCCAATGTCCAAGATTAGGACTTTATACGGTTGTGAACCTGTGTAAGTGTTTGAAAGCTTGTTGAAGTGATGACATCAGGTAGTTGGGGGTCAAACAAGCAGGTAGTCAGGGGTCAAACAAGCAGGTATTCAATGTCTCCTTCGGTGTTAACTGAACCTCACCTTCACACCCCTCCATCGCATGCCTTCAAACACGCGGCAGTATTTCCCGTCACGACATTTACAACATGCACAAGAATGCTTTCTACTACAACAATTGCCCTGGGCTGGGTACTTCCCTAACATCTGATTTACGATCTCAAATTCAAACTATAATGGACAGCAAAAATACTCCATTTTTCATTAACAATGCGGAGATTTCATTAGCTCTTGTTAACATCTGCAATGACTATGAAAGAGCACATACAATGTTTTTGTCATGGAAATGTAACATTTAAACTCCAATTACAGGTGATTGATGAAGGGATGTAGAAGTACCAGTGCAGGTCTACCACCACAGATACCATCTAATGACCGCTGGTCAGTACCCGGCCAACCTTAATGTCCACCCAACACACTCCCTCATCTCATATCTATTTCACTTCCACAATGACATTTTTGAAATAAGACCATATTTGTTTGGGGCAAACCGTAAACACTATGTATGGATTGGAGGGAGCTTCCCAATTCACTAAAAGTTAGAAAAAAGAGCCCTCATTATAATAAATTCTAAAAGACTTCAGTAAAAAATAACTCAACACAAGGGGGTAAAAATCACAAAGGTAATTATAGATAACTTCATTCATATTAAAATATAGACTTTATGCCATCTACCTTGGATTGTGCTAATGTGCAATTTTGCATTCATAGCAATTTAGAGAGAAGTGAAAAGTGTAATTTTTTCCTATCTCCAGTTCTGATCCATTAGAAGCAAATAGGGTCATGAATATTTGACTATCAACACATCTTATTTATAGAACTGTCGCACTATTTCCTCAACTACATAATTTCCGCTATATCTGACAAGATTCATCCCTTAAGAATGTCAACCACAGTCATTCATGCTTTGTCACATTGTGGTCTTCAGAGTCTCGACCCAACAACTCACAAGCATTTTCACAGAGTCGCAACCCAACGATTCACAAGAATTTCACTGAGTTGCGTTCCATCAACGACTCACTATCATTTTAGAATCCTGACCCAATGATTCATAAGCATTTCACAGTAATGGCCCAACAATTCACAAGCATTTTGAATTTGAAAGATTTGTGACCTAACAGTTCACAAGCATTTCACAGATTTGCGACCTAACAGTTCACAAGCATTTCATAGATTTGCGACCTAACAGCTCACAAGTATTTCATAGATTTTCACTGAGTTGCGTTCCATCAACGACTCACTATCATTTTAGAGTCCTGACTCAATGATTCATAAACATTTCACAGTAATGGCCCAACAATTCACAAGCATTTTGAATTTGAAAGATTTGTGACCTAACAGTTCACAAGCATTTCATAGATTTGCGACCTAACAGTTCACAAGTATTCATAGATTTGCGACCTTACAGTTCACAAGTATTTCACAGATTTTCAACCCAAAAGTTAAAAAGCATTTCATAGATATACAAAAACATCATATTTCCAAATGTTAGTATTAAGAAATGACTTTTTTTTTGGGAGCTAATCTGTGTAGATATGTGATCATATTTATTATCTGAATTTTAATTATTATGTGTTACATACTTAGTTTATATCATGGTAAACTCAGCTTATGAGGACTTTGTTGATCTTGAAGAGCCAGCCAGGGTATAGCACAGAGCTTCACCTAATATGTTTTATTGTGTGGATGGGTCATGTTTTCAGGACTTCCTTGCCTCTATCCACTTGAAATTTTTTTTGACTTTGATATCTTCCGAAAATAACTAATAAAGCAGAATGGATTCATCATAATGGTTTCACAAATAATGTCTATTCAAAAAAATTGTTTACAATTAAGAACCTTATTCAGGATAATAGTTTCACAAACAATGTCCCTATTCAAGATAGTAGTTTTGCAAATAATGTTGTGATTAAAAGAACCAGTACCTGTAATTTAAATCTGGATGACAGTCTGATGTTTGTAGCACCTGTATAAGGAGGGAGGTGAGGTTTTACAACCGGTCAAGATTCCAGAGAAAAAACACCTGGACCTATCAAGTACAGGTGAAAGAACTCCAACAACTTTCTTTTACTTAAAAAGCCATTGACATCTCCTCACACATAGACGATCCAAAAAAATAACTCAAAAACATTTACGATTCTGCAAATTTCCATTTTCTCTTTCATTGACAACAGATGAGCATACCGGTTTTGTTTGCATACCTGAGATTTACCTGGCCGGACCGGCTTTGATCCGTGCGATCTGACACCTGATGACATCTGTAGATCTACTACTAACTCTCACATTCTCGACACAAATGGGCATTTAATCGTTTCAAAATATGGAATATATTAACCAGAAAACATGGCTACTTGTTTGCAAACAGAAGACTTAGGTGCGGTCAGTCACTTAGTCTAGATTGGCAATAGTGGGCATGGACAGGGACTGCAAGCGGTCAGTGTCTTGTTAGGGTTTGCCCGGTGGCATGAGGAGTGACCTTGTGCCCTCGGTCATTCCCAGGCTCCACTGGACACTTGTGTCCATCACGTATGACGTTATCATAGGTAAATTGAAACTCTGTAATATTACACTGACCAGCTCCAACAAGCCGACGGGACAAAAAGACTTTTCCAAAGAGTGCTAAAAAGACCATGAATAATGAGATGGTAACGCTACACCGTGGATATCCTCACAGTCGAACACATCACAGGAATCATCACATCACATGAATACGAAAATACTCTCAATCTATTTTTTATTCTGTTTTTCTATAAAGGTCACTGACTTTAAGTGTTTCATATTTCAGGAATATTCTGTATTAATTCCGAGTACCAATCAATATCAGCTGACCTTATACCAGTGGACGGTTAGCAAGTCCCTTGTAATTCCTGCTGATCTGTCAAAAATGACAAGGATTAGCCACGTCCTTGTATATAAACTTGATTTGGAAACTCATCAATTCATAAAAGCAACGTCTTTTTTTTCCAGAAAGACATTTTTCATCCATCTCTCAATCACATTTAACTGTTGTCTATTTCAGACTTGTCAAAACTGATACTTGTGACATTTTTTTCCTCACATTCTTTTAAATTTTTTCAGATGTCACCATTTAATATTTGAAACTTTGTTTCCATCATAATGCCCTATGAATCATGTGTCTGCATTCCAGTACACAGCCTTGCCCATTTGCTGTCTGTTAATAGCAGTAGAAAATCTAATAACCAAGTGAAGAGGATCAAATTATCCACAATATGAGTTGAACACCACAAAAAATGTTATCATAAAAAAAGTAATCATAAGTATAGCATTGTGATTTACCTTATGGGGATGCAGCTAAGTTGTGAGATAGTATCTGGGGGGAAGTGGTTTGTACACCTGGGTTTTTTGTGCAGGTGATAAAGTGTTGGCTTGTAAGGAATTCTGATGGAGTAGCTCCCTTTTATGGCTCTGAGTCAGCCCCCTTTTGACTTCGAAGGTAGATAGCTTTGATGTCAAAAATGATTCTGATCTTATCGTACGCGAGATGATGGAGAATTGTCAGATTTGGTATCTGATGGGGCACTGGTCAACTGTACACTTGTACAGAGGCTGAGGTTTACTGATATCTATCATAAAGTGTAACGAGATTGTAGACAGACCCTCCTCAGGTGTAACACCAGGTAAACGACAGGTAAAACGAGACTGCTGCAAAGGACAATCAGTCACTCTTAATGGATTATTATCTGTTTGTGAATGAAATCTGCCATCTGATGAGAGCAGCGGGGCCCAACACAATGGTACCAGTCACATGGATCGAGATGGTGATTTTGATACCATGGAAACAGATACACATACCTGGAGCTTGATTTTTGCCCTAGCCCTTTGACTACTGACACAGAAAACTAATTCACACCAACACGTTCATTGATGGTGTGTATAAACAATCACAGGGGAACAGTAGTAGCCACATAGAAGGCCCACTTCTGGTGGCCATGTTAGGATTGGTGACAGTATCCTCACCTCATAAACTGAAATACAAGTACACAGCAATATTGACAAGGGTCTAAATAGGCCATCACTGACATTTGCTGGTTTGTCAAGGAAATGGGTATTGAACATAAAACCTGAATCTATCACAAATGTCGGGGAGGGTGGCTCACACAGGTAGACATGGCATTATTTAGGTATGATGACAGGGATATATGGTAACAGGTAGGTATGATGACAGGTAGGTATGATAACAGGTAGGTATGATGACAGGTAAGTATGATGACAGGTAGGTATGATGACAGGTAGGTATGATAACAGGTAGGTATGACGCGGTTAGGTATAATGACAGATAGGTATGACAATAGGTAGGTATGATTACAGGTAGGTATAATGACAGATAGGTATGACAATAGGTAAGTATGATTATAGGTAGGTATGATGACAGGTAGGTATGATGACGGGTAGGTATGACAGGTAGGTATGATGACAGGTAGGTATGATGACAGGTAGGTATGACAGGTAGGTATGATGACAGGTAAGTATGATGACAGGTAGGTATGATGACAGGTAGGTATGACAATAGGTAGGTATGATGACAGGTAAGTATGATGACAGGTAGGTATGACAGGTAGGTATGACAGGTAGGTATGATGACAGGTAGGTATGATGACAGGTAAGTATGATGACAGGTAGGTATGATGACAGGTAGGTATGATGACAGGTAGGTATGACAGGTAGGTATGATGACAGGTAGGTATGATGACAGGTAGATATGATGACAGGTAGGTATGATGACAGGTAAGTATGATGACAGGGAGGTATGATGACAGGGAGGTATGATGACAGTAACAGACAGTACTTGCCTTACATATTTCACAAAGGTCACAATCTGCAGTCTTTCAGATACAGACAGACACTGTAATTCTATAAGAACTTTTTCTATTAGGGTGAAGGTTTTAGTTGCACATGATCATATCAATGTAAAGATTTTGTATTTACATGCCTACAAGCCTTGTGCCAATGTTTATAATTGTCTGGATGAGCAGAGATTTAGCTGACCAGAAATAAACACCATTACAAGCATAGTAATGCCCCAGTGACCTGCGTGTTTCT
>JAULCA010079648.1:3905-16762 GCA_032360845.1 Crassadoma gigantea
TAAAAACCAAACCAAACCTGATGTGCATTACGTAGGAAGATACCACCACCTCATCAACAAATTCCAAAAAGATGGATAGCTTAAAATGATTAGATTGGGTTGTGCGGGTAAACAAATGTGTGTTTTTTTAATCTAGACCGCTGTCACATTTGCGTTCGAGATGAAAAAAACACCTTCGACATTAATCAGACTAGTTTCAAAAATAAACTATGCTGGTTAGTCAAGCTTAAATAGCAATAATAATATCCTTATAATATAAGTTATTACCATCTCATAGTTCTGTAATGCTGTAATGCTATCTCTTGTTTGTGTTAACTGAACTGTTACTTTGCATTGCACTTGTTCATGGAATTGTAATAGTAATATATTGCCTGCCTAGTGAGCGTATTTAACACTTAAATGATACAATGTTTGCTGTCAGAGATCTTCTTAATATTGAAGCATACAGTTGTAGTTTAGGGCACTGAAAGTATATAGTATTTGATATACCATCTAATTTAAGTATATATTTTCAATTATCATCATCAAAAATGTTTCTTATTGTTTCATTTCCAGTAGGTTTAGTATCCTACCTAAAATATACATTTTATTTTATTAGTTACAATTTAATGCTTTTGGCCAATATAGTATTGATAGGTTCTCGCCTTAAAAATACATTACACATGTCAAATTTGACAGACACACGTTAGACAACACTTTCAACTTACTGCGTTTCTTATATTTAAGAAAAGAATGTAAAATTAGGTAACCAATTATAGCTTAATTTTGAGACGCTGTACGTAAACGTATCGTATACAATTGTTTCTTTATTAAAATTATTCAACTTGTCTAATACTGGCCCTGTAATGTATAAAGATGTATGTATATTTGATTGTGTACCCCATAATTATTCACCGACTGGAAATGGGTTTGCTGCTTTGATTTAGAACTGTTGTCTCTCTACATAAAAGCTATAGCATTGTCATTATATATAGGTACTTAATATACAAACATTACGTGCTACAGTGTACCTGTTAATAAGACGATCGTTAAATCACTTAATATTTCTTATCATTTTCATTTATTGACCAAAGTTAACAGTGAAAGTTTAACAAGCTGTAATTTTAAAAAGATGAAAAGGAGATTTTTCATGTACAATAATATAAGGTGTAGGTACAGCTTCCGTGAAGTACGTAGCAAATGACAGAAAATATATGCGTATGCATAGTAATGAACGCTAATGATGGTAATAGTCTTGTTCAAATTCGAGGTCTTTAGGGGGAGGTGCAAATCTAATTTAGAACATGTGAATGGAAAGTTATTACACCTATGTGTTTTTGTCAGCATTAACTCAGCTAAAAGCATGGACTGCAAACTACTTAATCGTTATCGCCCTTTCAATAGCAACCAACAACAAAACGCATGATCCTGCATGAATCAGTCCGAGAACTTCCGAAAGATATTGCTAAATGGAATGAATAAACCTGTCTCTACATCGTCCTTCAACTGTCATCACCACGTAGATCAGATATAAAGCCAGACTTCAAACAGGTGTTTGAATAAGTTAATAATGAACATTAGACTATACACAATAACAAATCGGCATAGTAATATAAATATCTATGAAAGGTTACAGGCTAGGAAACATCTGTTGATATTAGATACTGGCTACATCAAAACTATGTAAAACAACAATTATATTGTAAATGGTAATATAAACTTCCATATTCACCTGAGAATTGAGTGATTAGCACCGTAAAGGCGAGTAAATACTGGTTAATCATAGCGTATTTCCTCGGCGTGACTTAGTGATAATCAACTTCCTTGTCTGGCAGAACTGTACAAATATAGACTCGAACAAAGCGACCAGTTAACACTCAATACCTGTGCAGGTAGGACTCGATAGACCAAAACAGTTAAAGGTATGCTGTAAACAACACATACAGTGATTACGTGTAGACACGAATCGTCGTCAATTCTTATGTTCATAACCAGTGGCGGGTGTCAAAATTCTTGTCTTTTGAAACTATACATTGAATTTCAACAGGAAAACAAAAGTAGTGTTTTCTGTAAGCGTAATTACTGCCATTCTTCCCAGTGAGTTTTCATATGTCATTTAACGTACACTTTTTAAACTACGGGCTGCAGATAAGTGCTCGGCTAACGTTTTGTACATCAGGCTTTATCTCAGAGACTGCTAGTGACATTTATATGAGGAGAGTATGTTGACCCAGATGAACAAGATGAAAATAATAAAAACATTCCATGATTGCTCACACTCTTTTTCATGTGTTTTATTATAACAACCGTAACACACAAGAAAAGGTTCAACACAACTACTTAGATATGTGATGATCGCCTTATTTTAGCCTCATGATTAACGTCACATTTAAGAACACCGATTCTCATTCGACTAAATATAACTTGGATTTCTTTATTTCTTTAATTTAAGTCATGAAATAAATGCAGAGCGAAGTTATCTAAGGCTGGTTTTATTAGCCTACCTTGGATATTTTTTTGAAAATAACCCTATAAACAGTGAAGAAAAAAATGAAAAAAAAAAATATTTCTAGAACAATAAAATAACAGTAAGATATGTTTTGTAGTATATTGTGCTGAACAATATTCATCTTCAGGCACTGGATTTCCTCTTGTTAAATAGCTTTGTGACTAGACTAGCAAATTAAATATTTTTTTTTTAATATTTCTTAAGGGGGTGGGGTGGGTCAAGAAAAAAACGATACGATACTATACAGAGGCTTAATTATGCAAATAAATTGGCTATCAATTTATTTTATTTTAGCACATGCTAAGGTTTCCAATTAAATAGTGTAAAATGTTCCCAAGCTTCACTGCGGAGTCCTAGAAGGACGAAACAGCTGGACATCATGCAATGTAATTCACTTCTGACTTCCAAATATATTACTAAATTTTAAAAGGTGCAATTACTTGTGTGCGCACATATTTTTAAGCTATAACGCGTTGAGTATGACATGGACACAAACTAATTTCAAGATATCGTTCGTTAACTAACCGCAATCACAACACAGTGGCGAATCCAGAGACCTATCTAGGGGGGTTTCCAAATTTCCATAGAGGTTTCCATGTGTTGGAAAATTGAGGAAAATGGTAAAAATACATTATTTTTAAAGAAAAATTCTCAGACACGGGCTGGGGGAGGGGGTTCCTGAAGCCCAAATAACCCCTCTGGATCCGCCACTGCAACAGTATGTGCTGCGGTCCTTAATCACCGTTTCTATCGTGTCCACAGAAGAAAGGAAGCTCAGGTGTGACACGGAGCATTTTCCTTAACTATTCCTTTATAGTGCACAGATATTAAATAGAGGCGTACAATAGCATATGCCTGCCTGACTGGGGCCACTTGTATAAAACATCTCAACTCTTGAGATTTCCTCAAGTCTAAGTTTTCCCATAGACAATACATTGCTTGAGATTTTCCTCAACTTTGGGATGTTTTATACAAGTGGACCCAGGTATGCTTCTCAGTACTTCCTGTACCAAAGACTTATGGCAACTGAAGCTATCTTTGGGGACGTTCTATGTGAACCTTTAGATGCTAAGTAGGACGGGTGTCACGCCAATTCCATGCATTAATGCATAAATTGTAACATATTTTGCTGAATATCACACCAATATTATTTCAGACTATTTTGAAGTAATTGACCCGTAAATAAACAGTATGAATGCAATTTTAAACTTTTCTAAATGTGTTATTTAGGATTTGTATATCTTCCTGAGATGCAATTATGTCAGATACATAACAAATGATAGTTTAGCAGTTATTAAATACAGATCTGTTTATCAATGGAAGATATTGTTTTGAAATGAAAATGAAAATCCAGTTTCACGAATTAAAAAGGGAATATCACAACAAAATGTGAAGATGTTATAGGTTGTAAAGTGATATCTGCATTGATTTTTATGCCGACGCTACCAGTCTCCTGTCTCTGCTTCCGGAAACCAAACAAAGAGTAGATCCCTCAGTACTTCTTCTCCTTCTTGGCGTTTTGAAAGCCTGAGGAAAAATATCAAAGAAAGATTATTAAATCGTTTGGTGAATCACCACCGTCCATAAAGTACATGGTGTTGAGCCATAGATCCTCTGTGTGATGTTTAGAGGGGGATGGCACGGAAGCTCGACAGATCAGCTTTCAGATTTTTTCAGTTTTCCTGTAGGCTGTGCGGAGTCTTTTTATCTGTGCTTTACTCTGCGTGGAATGGAATAAGCTTCTTTGTTTGTCACATGGCGGTCCCGTAGAAAGATAAAAAGGTGGACAGTACATAAAGAGGCTGAAGTCACTCATTGTTTCCTCAGTAAGTTAAGGAAACGGATGCCTCTCTGCTGGTTCTTTTCAAGTAAAATATATTACACTTCAGGGATCATGATATCCAATCTATGTGTGGAGAACATAAATCTGATGTAAGGTGTGAGACAAATATAAAAGGTTAAGCTTGAGTTGCACTTCGTTTAACTGTCACCGCCCACCTCTCTGGTAAACAAATTTCAAAAAGATTAT
Source organism: Crassadoma gigantea (assembly GCA_032360845.1). NCBI lineage: Eukaryota > Metazoa > Mollusca > Bivalvia > Pectinida > Pectinidae > Crassadoma > Crassadoma gigantea. The sequence continues at coordinate 8,423 of JAULCA010079648.1, forward strand.
ATCTGCAGCTCAACATGGAAGTGTAACCAGTCTTTCTTCTTCATCATGAATCTTAAACATGAGATCTTAAACGAACGACCAATGACGAATGGTTACCTTTATTTAGCATGCCAATAACTAATCAGTCCTAATTGATTTTATCTGGTTTTCCTAGGGAATAATTAGGGTTCTAATTAGTAAGTTGCGAATTTTTGAATAATTATTGTAGTGTACAATTTTTCGTTTGGTATGTCATTAACTTAAAAGTCGCAATGTCAGCAAAGCTATTTTTAATTTACATATTGCCTAAATATCCATTAAGCAGTAGCAGTCAACAAATCAAATTTAAGATAGAATATAAAGGTCTACTAAAATAAGGTCTATAAATACATGTACTTGTGCTTAAATCCAACCACCTGTTTGAACGTTGGCGATTCTCAACAGACAAAGATAATCCCTAACCAGAACCAATTGCCCCACAGAGAAATACAAAATGTTACCCTTCAGAAATACACTATGTCAAAAATATGACATACTTTGAATACATACATGATATGTGTTACATGTAATTAATAAATATTCTGATTAATCCTTAATTTTGTACGTTAGTGTCTAACGTGACAGAAACTGTGTGTCGGCCGTGGTGTAAGAGAATATCTTATCAGTAAATTGAGGACGTGTGTACCTTATCCTACCTGAACCGTCCAGATAACCGATCCTAGTAACCGTGATGATGTTTGTCCGGACGATCTTTGTCATCGTGATCAGCGCCTTATGTGGTAAGTTATGTCCGAGTGTCTAAACGAACTGACTACAGGTTCTCGATTTCTGTAAATGGCGAGATATTCAAAAACATTTTCAGTAATAAAATAAACTGTTATATCTTTTGGAAGAATATTCTACGAGGTATTTGTTAGATATTTCTGAACGCGTATCTATATTGTGCAAGCGAGAGAAATGTCTTCACGCCAATTAGGACCAATATTTTGTTCGAAAAATACATATTTCTGATTACAGAGTTTCAATACATAAACACGTTTATACATACGTAGATTTGACCTAAGCTAAGGGAAGTTTGATATAGGTTTCCGGTAGGATCACAGATTTTCATTCACATACAATGTGTATTTAGCTCTGATAAGGGTCGTGTTGCATACAAATGTTCTATGCATTCACGACTGTCAAAAATTAACACAAAATGTTGGTCAAGGGTTATACATTATTCGTTGTCCTTTCATCTGGATTTTTTTTAAACTACAATTTCTTTTGGTCGAAATTCTGATACGGTCCAATTTCGCTCAAATTTGGTAAGTCGTTGTATTACTGCTATGTGAAATCTGACGAGGGTCTGTGTAGCCATTCGGCGGTTTCTGATAGGTCAAAATTCTTCTACTTTTTTATTTTTTGCGCAAATCAGTTATCAGTGTATGTGACATTGCAGATTGTAAATACCGATAATTCGTGAAATTTTGATCAAGAGAGTATACTTCAATTATTCCTTTAAGGATTCAATTACTACTTCAAGCGACTCTCGCATCAAGCAATGTCGCAAAAGTTGAATAGCAGTTTAACCAAAATTAATAACAGTATTTAAATCAAGTTTGCTCGATTAAAAGTGACAGTTGATAAATTGAAACAGCAAAGCAGCTACTAGTAGCTGTACAGGGTCTACTATCAATATTGTTACATACAGATTACACATCTACTTAAACGAATCTTAAACATTGTATAAAACTGTATTTCCATTACAGTCAAATCTGAATACACTGATCCTCACTGTTCGGGAAAACAGGCTATTGTCCACCTGTTTGAATGGAAATGGACAGACATTGCAGACGAATGCGAACGGTTTCTGTCAAAGAAAGGCTACTGCGGAGTACAGGTTTGTAGACAGATGTATAGAAAGTCTACACAGTTACCACTGCCCCTCTTTATATTTCTTAATTACTTGGTGCTCGTGTATTTCCGGGCTTTCGGAACTCTCTATAGCCTTACTATATTGGGTGTAATGGCTCTATCAGATGACATATATAACGAGTGTTTATGATCCCTGTCAAAAAAGGCAGGTACTAGATAACTGTGCGTTAACGAACTAATCTCAAAACTTGAGTGACGAGACTAAACCACTTAGGGACGTTTACGACCATGTCTTTGGGTAGAAGGGTCGACTGACCCCATTTCCATATCCTTTTATTATTGATTTTATTTAAATATATCAATTATTTTCGGAACCTATGTAATTAAACCAGCTGAAATAGTTTTAGGATTCTTTATCTAATAACTTTCAGCCTTTTCCGACCAGAGTTCCGAGGATTTCAAGTTCGTTACGCTTAGGCGAGGCTCGGGTCAAATGCATGAATATGATGGTTTATAGTCAATGTCAAATCTCTAATCGGTCAATTTGTACTCCGCTGCTATTTAGGTATCTCCTGCTAATGAGTATGCCGTGATTGACCAACGCCCTTGGTGGGAACGCTACCAACCGGTCAGTTACAAAATTGACACGCGTAGCGGGAACGAGATTCAGTTCAAGGACATGGTAACCCGCTGTAAAAACGTAGGAGTCAGGTGGGTGGATTTCTCAGAGTACTTGCTGTTACACAAATAAGTAACTACATTTATACTCATAATTTCAAAATAATCCAATATTGATTCTGCAATGAAAAGACGTCACAGCTTAGTTTTTTAATTCAAAAGCTTTGTTACCAAGATAACACATATGATTACGTTTTGGACATTTTTTATATTGACAAGGATTTATGTCGATGCTGTCGTAAACCACATGGCGGGTCTCGGAAGGATCGGAACTGGAACTGGTGGATCTCATTTCGACTCGGATAATTTCGACTTCCCCGGCGTACCATACCGACGGGAACACTTCAATCCAAGAAGCAAGTGTCCTTCCGGAAGCGGAAATGTCGACAACTACGGCGATCCAAATAACGTCCGAAACTGTTTCCTGGTGGGCCTTACAGATCTGAACCAGAACTTAGAATACGTTCGTGACAAAATAGCGGGTTACTTCAATAAACTAATCGCTATAGGGGTGGCAGGCTTCAGGATGGACGCTTCAAAGCACATGTGGCCTGCTGACCTCAGAGCGATCGAGGAGAGAACGAACGACATGCCAGAAGGCGGGAAACCATTCTTTTATCACGAGGTCATAGACCAGAATGACGGGGCGGTGAAGGTCACAGAGTACGAGCCATACGGGTACGTCACCGAAATGAGGTATTGCCAGAAAATCGCTTGGGGAATCAACAATTTCGGTCAACTTAACAATGTAGTCGACTACGGTTGGGGAATGACTGACTCCGCGCATGCGTTTATATTTGTTGATAACCATGACAACCAGAGAGGTCATGGCGGCGGAGGAAATCTTATCACACACAAACAACCACGCAGCTATAAACTGGCTCAGGCATTTACGTTGGCCTATAACTACGGTTTTCCCCGTGTAATGAGCAGTTACTTCTTTCAGAGCACGGATCAAGGACCACCTCACAATGGCGATTTCTCTATAAAAGACGTGACCATCGCAAGTGACGGATCGTGCGGAAATGGCTGGGTATGTGAACATAGATGGCCGGCAATTGCAAATATGGTTGGGTTTCGCAACGCTGTAGCGGGAACCGATCTTAACCACTGGCGAAACGAAAACGACGAGGTATCCTTCAGCAGGGGGAATAAAGGCTTCTTTGCCATGGCCAAGCAAGGGCACATGGATGCGACGCTACAGACAGGTCTTCCAGCTGGACTATATTGTGACCTCATCACCGACTGTAAAACCAAGGTCACGGTCGACGGAGGTGGTAACGCCCACATCGTTATCAGTGACAATGAAAATCCAATCCTTGCATTTATCGTTGGTAAGTCGAATCTATTATTATCATCAATAAGAATAAATAATTTAAAGCTACTTGATACGTTATCAAAACATTCACTTTCGATAAAAAAATAAAATATCCAAATCAGTAGAACGTGTACACAAAATACATGCTTCAGTGCCAAAATCATAAAAAATATGGAAAAGTAATTTGATAACTTACATCAACATTTAACAATCGAAAACAATGAGATTGAGTAATTTTGAACCAAAACATGAAAAGATAACTTGATAATATAGAGAAAATCTTTTAACATACATGTACATTTCCGACGTGTCAGTATATGTTCATTATGTCAGTGCTTCTCTTGAATACTTTTGTTTTGTGTCTTTTTTCCTTCAAACACTGAAAACGTCGATTATATTTTCTACTTTCATTCATTTTCCTTTGTCAGGTTTTTCGCGGTGGGTGGGTGGGTGGGGGGAGGGGGTCCCGTTGCCGTTGTTGACACACACTACATTTGACATATTGACATATCGGTATTTCAATCAGATAAAGCTCAAATCAAATATGAATGACAGATAACTTGAAGAAATCATTGTCCGACTCGTTCCATATATTTAAATAATATACTCCATAATTCAATCAATTTGTTTTAAGGTGGTCCATCTGGACCTATAAACACGCACGGATCGTCCGGCGGAACATCCGGTGGTACATCGGGTGGCACATCTGGTCCTGTTGTAACCTCCGGTCCTGTTGTAACTTCCGGTCCTGGCACTTCCGAGCTTGCTCCTCCTGGATGGGCAAGAACTGTCATCATGGTACAAGCCCAGACCAGTCCTGGACAGGACGTTTTTATTAGAGGAGGAGTCGACCATGGCCACCGAAATGGTATCTTACCGAACATCTCATTCGAACCAGTCTTTTATTTTCCTCCGAAAGAGTCTTATAAACCTATATGTATATTTTATTGACATGTTGTTTCTTTTAAAAGCTATTTACCCTTGATTTAAAAATTACAACAATAAATTCTTCATTAGTGAAAAAAGAATCGATATATCACGACACTAAGAAAAAGCGCTAAACCACACACTAATCCGTTTTTTAAGGTTGTACAAATCAGGCTTCATCCAGCGCATGCGCTATTCCAATCAAAAGTCACGAGATCGGTACGGGCAGCCATTATGCCGGATATGAAGCATGGCGACAAGGTGATAACTTCCTGGACTGGTATGGACCAGAGCCGGGTCAAGGATCTTATCACGGAGCTCCAGCCAAGGGCACACCTGCCGTGTGGACAACAAACCAGCCCGGTCGTCATGGCTACACACCCTTAAATACGTATGTATCTATGATAACATAACCGCCCATGGTAAAATTGAAACTTTAATGATTTTTTCGTTTAATCAACCTCTTTCACAATACGTTTTTTCCCCTGTTTATCACTATTTTTTATATATCTGTAAAAAGAACAGAACTAAGTTTTGTATTGGGAAATTTGGTCGGGACAGAGAAGGGTCTCCTACCTCGGCCATTGTTAACCAACTTTGTTTTCAACTTTGTTGTATAAGTATACATAGGCGTCAGACACATTTATTAGAGCGTAGCTCTCGTGCGCCAATCGCGTCCGAGCGATGCTCTTTCATGGTAACACATGCATGCGTAAACAGAGTTTCTTCCCCTTGCTACACATTGCCTTTAAGTTTTTTGGTCCGGAAGTAGATCTCCAGTGGGGAAACAGGAAGTGTATCCTTGAAGCAAAAGCCAATTGTGTTTTATTCAAAACATAAACTTCTTCATATAGTGAAAACAGCCTTCATGTTTTATTCCTTGTTTATTTAGATAAATACTTGTATACATTCTGAGTGAAAAAGTCTATCACACAAAATGTGAAAGTAACTGGCATGAAACTTCGTTAAGAGATTATTATACCATGACGTAACAAGCACGTCACGATGCATCGGCCTTCATCGGTCATTTCCGAGAGGAAAAATAAACGGAAAATCCGTTGCATTTATCTCTTTGTCTGTGATTTAATACTTTTTTATTTCAGTTTTTGTTTCGTTCAACCCAGTTATGTTAATATTTCTACCAGAGGCTTCAAAAAGAGCTGGCATTAAACCAATAGGTCAACGTGAACATTAATTTATTTCATCAGCTTTTGATTTCTATTTGTTGATAATATTGTTGTAATCGTAGGAGACGAGTTGGTTTCAACGAGAGTGAAGTCCACGTCAAGCTGTTGTGCGACAGTGCGTGTCCTCAGTCAGTGTAGTCTACACTTGGTCAAGCCCGATAACGGACGTGTTTTACGTACCTATACAGGTTGATCGTAGACTACACTTGCCATTGCCGGCATTCTATACTCGAATATATATATCGGATTCGGTCGTCCTTCACGACATTGGTGTCAGCAGTAAAAGCGTATTTTCCGTATATAATTATACAGCGGTATTATCATTACCTTTACAGAGGTATACTGTGTGCATATACGGTGTACTTAGTAATATCTATTTATAGCGCACGTGTCTGTGCGATAGTCCCAGGCCGTGCACAGTATTCCTAGCATTGTAGTGTTTATATAAGTCCTTTCTGTTTTCAGTAAAGAACCTCGCGTTATTCCTAGATCGATTATAACCCAAACATGGCACTTAACATCAATGCAGCAACTTACGATGAGCTGCTGACCATTAGCGGTGACGTGACGAGTGTGACGGGTCGTTGACATGGGAAGATCGTACCGAGTACACTATGGCACTCTTTAATAAGTCGCAGTGCAGTGTCACTTGAACCTGTGGCTTCTGGCGGCCATGGTAGTCCTGATGTTGAGAAAGCGCTTCAGCAGGTACAAGACCTGGCGGGGAAAGTTGCCAATGAAAGGGCCGTTCATGAAAAGGAATTTATAGTTAGGACAGAGGAATTAGCGAAGCGGGATATTGAAATGAAACGGCAGCTCGATGAAAGAGGGAAGCATTCGCCCTTCAGCTAAGGGAAAAGAACGAACAACTCTGTGAGGCTCTTTCGAAACAAAATTCGAAGAAAGGCATTAGTCATCTGATAGGAGCAGTGCATGATCTTTCCCCTAAATCTATCTACAACCAGAAAAGCAAAGCGGAGCAGGGGGCATCTGATAAAGTTCATTTTAAGGGTCAAAATTTCGGGGGTGAGCACAGAAGAACCTCTGTAAATGACGAGATGGACAGGAAAGTTCCAAACATACGATGGTAAAACTGAATGGAAAGCTTTCTTTATTCAGATCTCCCACATTGGTGACCTGTATGGCTGGTCTAACAAACAGAAGTTGAATAAACTAATTGAGTGCCTCCGTGACAGGGCTCTTAAGTTTTTCAGTTCCAGACCTTTACATGAACGTGACAACTTCAAGGTCCTTTGTTCGAAACTGAACCAGCGATTCGGGAAGCAGGATCTCCCACACATTGTCCGACGTGAATTAGCGGATTTGCGACAGGGCCCGGATGAAACTGTGGAGGAGTATGGAGATAGGGCTCAAGAATTGGCTATAGAAAGTTTTCCTGGGGCACAAGAATATTTCATACAGATAATGGCCACTGAGAGTTTCCTTAAGGGTCTGTCTGATAAGCGTGTAGCTCTCTCTGTACTTGACAAAGCCCCCAGCACTCTTGACGACACCCTTACCATGGTAAAGAGTGCGATTACTAACCAGAAACTTATATATGGGTCCCCCAAACAGCTGACGACGGATGTAAGGAGAGTTTCTTTAAAAAATGACGATGCTTTTGACGGGGTGTCTGTACGACAAGTCCTCGGTCCCGTGCAGGGGCAAATAGGAAGTAAGCTGGAGGGTAGAGTTCAGCAAACGGAAGATGAACTCACGACGATACGAGTTCAGATAGATTCCCTCTTGAAGCTAGTCCAACAGCAGAACAGGACCCGGTCTCCAACCTCATCCCAAACGCGAGCTCGTGGTTGTTTTAAATGTGGTGACGTAACTCATTTTGCCAAGGAGTGCCCGAGTAAAAGAAACCCTCGTCTGCAAAGATTTCGTTCTCCTTCACCCTCTGCAGTGTCTTTAAACGACCAGGGGCTGAGGCAATAGGCCATCCCTCAGCCCTATCCGATACCTGTGAGGGTATCCAGAGTGCCAATACTTCCTTTGGAGTAAGAGAAGTATGTCTTTATTCCTCAGGTGATTCGCGACAGAGAAAGTCTTTAATTCTTCCTGTCCGAATACAAGTCAGAGATTGTCAAGCTGTTGTTGACACAGCAGCACAGGTCACGGTTGTTAGCTTGGAGTTATTCAACTCCCTGGAGATAATCCCAGAGCTCTCAAGGAAATTTGTTTACGTGTGGTTGGGTAGAACTCGCGGGGCTGAGGGCGTGTTTCGGACATTGCATGCATTGTGATCGGTTCACTTCGGGACCGAGCTCCCGTGGTTGTTGCCGACATATCGGATGAAGTGATATTAGGACTGGATTTTCTGGACAAACACGGGGCTGTGATTAACTTGTCAGCGTATACTGTTGAATTGGATGGCAGGTCCCACCCAGC
>JAULCA010079759.1:0-16760 GCA_032360845.1 Crassadoma gigantea
AAAAATATTAAGATATTGATTATAATTTTTATATCTTTCTAAAAGTTATTAGTGGAAATGGTTTGCGTATAAATATAAAAATCTTAGGATCCTGATTAGAATTTTATATCTTTCTAAAAGTGATTAGTGGAAATGGTTTGCGTATAAATATAAAAATCTTAAGATCTTAAGATTTTTATATTACTAGGTTGCATTAGGAGTTTGCTAAAGTAAACTAAATAGGTTATTGGGTTCATACCCCGGGTGAAGAAAATCATTTCTCTTTAGCTAGGCAAAGTTTATTCCTCAAATGGCTCCCTTGTATTGGAGTTTAAGACTATTATTGGTTTGAGTGGTTTTAGGTAGGGTGTGTGTATTGGTTTGGTGGTTAATAGGGCCAACTCGCTATTCTTTTCGCTATAAGAATTAGGGGGGTTGGGGAAATTTGGTTAGATACTGGGGCTTCTAACTCTTTGTATGGGCAGTTCGATTCTGTCCGTCCCTTAGGTGGTAGTAATTATTTTTGGTGTGGGTTATCTAATACTTGTATTAGGCTTGAGGATGGGTTTGACTAAGCACCCATTAGGTGTTGGTGGGGCTATTTTGTTTCTTTATATATTTGGCAGGGTATTAGTTGCTTTCAGGATTAGTTTTGTTGCGGGTGTGTTTCTTTTTTTAACTGGCGTGAGAGGCATGATGGTGGCATTTCTTTATGTTGTTGCTTTATGCCCCAATCCCGTTTTTATTTCTAAGGGTACGGGAATTTCTTATAGAGAAATTTGGGTGAAGGTTATAATAGTTGGGTTTATATGCCCTCTAGCGGTGCTTTTAGTTAGCGGGACGGGTTATTATGGCCTAGAGATAGGAAGCCTAAGGGAATCTTCTCAATGATTGCGTGACCCCGTCATGTGTGGGGGGTTGGCGGAATTAATGCCTGTGTTAGGGTTTCTATTGTTTTTGTGTATAGTGAGTGTGGTGGTGTTGTGCGGGCAGCAGAAGCAATGCTTAGGTGGAAGGGGTGTGAGGTTCACTAAGCGGCATTATGTATAATAGGTTAGATTGATGTAAAATAGAAAATAAGATAAAATATGAATTGACATAAGGTTGTGTATAATTTAGAAATATATAGTAATTAGCTTTATAGGTTAGGAAATTATAGTAATAAAGAATAGGTCGAATCTAATACTTTTTGCATCATGGCTTATAGAGTGAGATAAGTGAGGTTCATGCCCGAAAGTGCCGGATCTATGTCAGCTAAGTTAAATAAGTTTGTTTCTAATGTTGCAGAATTAGGTTAGAAGGTTGATATAGTGTGAAATACTATTCGAAGGTGCTGGTAGCTGGTTGGGTACAAAATGTATCGAAGTACAGGGAAAGCTTAAAATTTAATTTTAATTTAAAAATTTAGCTTTCACTTATGCGTTAGGGGGTTAGCTCTAGCGCTTTAAGGGAATTTACTGAGTTTTAAAGTAGGATTTATATTGTCCATTTTTAAAATATTTATTCAAAGAATTTGCGAGTAAAAAAGTTTTATTAGGTAGTCCCCTATAAAGTATAATTTATACTTTTAAATTAGTATAAGATTAGTAAATATTAAAGTTAGAATAGCGTAGAACAGGGGTTTAGGCCCCCAAACTAAATTTATGCTTATATGGAGAAGAAATTTATGTTTCAAGATTTTCCTAATGAACTCGGCAAATAATTTCTGCACCTGTTTATTAAAAACATGGCTTTCTGAGGTATATTAATAGAAGGTCTGGCCTGCCCGGTGGAAGAAATTCTTAACGGTCGCAGCTACCACTGTGCGAAGGTAGCGTAATAGGTCGTCCCTTAATTAGGGGAAAGTATGAATGGTCGGATGTTGGAAAAGCTTTATTAGGAGAATAAATTGAATTTTACTTTCCAGTGCAAAGGCTGGAATTTAGTTATTAGACGAGAAGACCCTGTTGAGCTTGGTAAGGCTAACTCTAGGGGAGTTGGTTGTATATTTGTTCGGGGCTGAAGGGAAGGGAAATTAATGCCTTCTATATTAATAAAAGATCCAATATGATTGATTGGTAGAAGATAGTTACCACAGGGATAACAGCGCAATCATTCTGATAAGGCCATATTTAAGGAGTGGTTTGCGACCTCGATGTTGAATCAAAATTTCTACTTGGTGTAGCAGCTAAGTTAGTGGGACTGTTCGTCCTTTAAAATTTTACGTGATTTGAGTTTAGACCGGCGTGAGCTAGGTCGGTTTCTATCTGTAAGTTTAGAGGCCTCAGTACGAAAGGATCGGGCTTCTTGGTAAAGTACTAAAAGGTTAAGAGGTTTCTTAATGGGGTGTATAAAATTTACTATGTGCAATAGGGCTGGCAGGCTGATGGCCTGAAGGTGGGTAGTAAAAATGATAGCAGATGCTTTTTCTATATTTGACTATGGTGGGGCAATAGGGTTAGTGATGGTGGTTAGTTGGGGGGGTAGATGGGTTGCTTTGTGGTTTATGTTATTCGGGTCAGATCAGTGGGTGATGGACAGGCGGTTTGTGAGGGGTATGACGGTTTTAAGTGAGTTCTTTGGCCGTCAAGTGCTTGGGAGAAGTCGAATAATTCACGGGTTCGGGTTTTTCTGTGTTGGGTTGTTTACTTATTTAAGGTTTATTGGTATTTATTCAATTTTTCCTTATATATTTTGCTTAACTGCTCATTTTTCTCATAACTTTTGTATTTCTATAGTTTTATGGTTTGCCACTTTGTTTTTAAATCTGGTTATTAGGGCAAGGGGGTTTAGAAGGCATTTTGTTCCTAGTGGGCTTTCTTGATATCAAGCAGCGCCCGTGGGTGTTTTTGAAATGGTTAGTAACTTAAGGCGGTTTATTACCTTAGGCGCTCGACTAACAATAAATATGATTGCCGGGAAGTTGTTATTGTGTGTGGGCAGGGCTTTTTTCGGTGCTATATTATTGAATGGCAGGATTTTTAGAATTGGTGGTATATTTTTTTTATTTCTTTTAATGGCTTTAACCGGTTGGGAGATAATCGTTGGGATTATCCAAGCTTATATTTTTACTTTTCTTAGGGTGACCTATATTGATGAGGCACCTACTTATAAGGTTTAATATTATATAATGGTAGGAATAAACCGAATAAATGGTATGAATGATGTTTTTTTTAATGGAAGAAATATAATGGGAACTTCAGCGGCGGGTGGGCGTGTGCCGCGTACTGGCTATCATTTAGTTGATCCAAGCCCTTGGCCTATTATGGTTAGAGCTGGTGTGATAAATGAAGCCGCTTCATTTATTAGGTTTGTACATAACGGGAGGTATACTTTAGTGAATTTTTTATGCGCTACTTGATTATTGTTAAGTTCTTTTTACTCTTGGATAATGGATATTGTTACTGAGGCTACTTATTTAGGTTGCCACACTTCAATTGTCGCTCGAGGGTTGAAGATCGGATTTACCTTGTTTTTAATTTCTGAGGCGTTTTTCTTTGTAGGATTTTTTTGAGCTTGATTTAGATCGGGAATTGGTAATTTATCTTCTGGGTGTTTATGGCCTCCACGCCCTATTATTCCTGTATATCCTTGGGGGGCTCCATTATTTAATACTGCTATTTTGTTAGCTTCAGGAGCTGCAGTAACATGGGCCCACCGTGCAGTGGCTATTCACGATCGTGAAGAGGCTATAATTCCATTAGGGTTGTGTGTATTAGCCGGTGTAGTTTTCTTACGTTTTCAGTTTGGGGAATATAAGGCCGCTTCGTTTACAATTGCTGATAGTGCTTATGGGAGGTGTTTCTATATATTAACAGGTTTACATGGTTCACATGTTCTTGGTGGTACTTTGTTTTTAGCTGCTATATTGGTGCGTAATTATTTTTGCCATTTTATTCGCCCACATCGGCATATGGGTGTGGTGTTCGCTGTATGATACTGACATTTTGTAGATGTAATTTGGCTGATTGTATTTGTTTGGGCTTATGTGTGGCCCTATAAGAATTGAATTGGCGATAAGCTTCTGTAAATAGGATGGGAAGCTTTGGTATGGGGAATTATTTTAAACCCGGCTATTATTATATTTATATTAGTGTCTCTACTGGGGACTGTGTTTGTATTTATGAGAAGCGGCCTTTTTGGGATATGGATTAGGTTGGAGTTAGGGTTTTTCGGGTTTCTTCCTATTCTTAACGGTAAGGCTGCTAGTGAAAACGAGGCTGCCGTGAAATATTTTGTGGTTCAGAGTGTAGGTTCTGGGTTAATTCTAGTTAGATTCCTTTTATTCAGAAGAAGTTCTAGATTTCTTTTTTCCACATTGGAAAGCGCAGCAGATCTCATTATGGTTACAGGTTTCATAGTGAAGCTGGGTGTATTTCCTTTTCATTTTTGGTTTCCTAGGGTGATAAGAATGGCTTCTTGATTTAGGTGTTTCTGGTTAAGGGTCGTACAAAAGGTTGGTCCTTTTTGGGGGGTTTCTGGTTTGGGGATATCTTCTTGGTTGGTGGATAGGTTTGTAGTGTTTCTGGCAGTTACCTCTTTAATTGGTGCATTTGGCGGTCTTGCGCAAGTGCAATTTCGGCCTTTATTGGCCTATTCCTCTTTGGGACAAACAGGTTGGATGGGGTTAGTTGCACTGTTAAGCTTAGATTTATTTTTCTTTTATATAGTGTTATATTCAACTTTATTAGCTGGTTTGTTGTTAACTTTATATGTGATGAACTCTTATAGAGTGAGGAATATTGCTGGTTGGTCTTTTTGTAACGGTTTATTTTTTTGAGTTTTCTGTGGGGGTTTTTTCGTTTCTTTAAGAGGATTGCCCCCATTGGCAGGGTCTGCTTTAAAGCTGGTCGGAATTTTAGTTGTGATTAGGAGCTATCCTATTATTTTAGTGTTTTTGATTTTAAGGTCTATAATTAGCTTGTATTACTATTTGAGTATGTTTATTAGGAGGGTTACCTGTTTAGGATCCTCAAATTACGGGTTAAATAGGAGGTTTTTAGATTCTAAGGGATTAATACTATTAGTTAGGTTTGTGATAGTATTAAATTGGCTTGGGGGGTTTCCTTTATTTGTAATATGTGGTGGCCTTGTTTTGTAGCAGGTTGTAGTTTAAGAAAAATAAAGGCTTTGGGAGTCTTTGATTCTACTGATGTAGATGTCCTGATTTTAGTTGTGGGGTGGTGTAAAGGCACGTAAAGTTTTGGACTTTAAAGCGATAGGTTGATCTGTTTCCTACAAGCCTTGTAGTTTATAAAAATATTAAGTTGCAGCCTTAAAGAAGAGGTTACTCCTAGGCTTAGTACTATACTTTAAGGTAAAAGGTTAGATTTGCATTCTGAAAATGGGAAAATATTTCTCTAGTGCTGTTGTTCAGGTAGTTCAAATTACAGGACGTAACGTTGAAGCTGTTAAAGTAGATTTTTATCTCTTGGACACATACAAAGAGCGGAATTAAGTTCTTATGGTGGGGGTTATAGGTCTATAATGCGGTGGTTGTGTAGAACTAACCACAAGGATATTGGAAGTTTGTATTTTGTTTTAGGATTATGGTCCGGTTTAGTGGGGTTAGTGTATAGGACTATAATACGGACAGAGTTAATACATCCTGGTTCTTTTTATGGTGAGTCTGTTTATAATGTTTTAGTAACTTCACATGGGTTGTTAATGATTTTTTTTATAGTGATGCCTTTAATAATTGGATTTTTTGGTAATTGGGCTGTGCCGCTTTTATTAGCTGCTCCCGATATAGTTTTTGCACGTTTAAATAACCTTAGTTTTTGGTTATTACCTGCAGCTACTGTTTTATTATTAATATCAAACGAAGTGGAGGAAGGAGTTGGTACAGGCTGAACGCTTTACCCTCCCTTGTCTGCTTGATTGGGCCATCCTGCCCCAGCAATGGAATTTATAATTTTAGGTTTACATATTGCTGGGATGTCTTCTATTTTTGCAAGTATTAATTTTGTTACTACAGGTGCTAATATGCGTCCTGAGGGGGTGGCTCCTCAGCGTACTACTCTTTTTGTGGTATCAGTTGTTATTACATCGTTTCTGTTAGTTGTGGCTATGCCTGTTTTGGCAGCCGGGTTAACAATGCTTTTAACTGATCGGAATTTTAATACTTCTTTTTTTGACCCTGTGGGTGGGGGAGATCCTGTTTTATTTATTCATTTGTTTTGGTTCTTTGGACACCCTGAGGTGTATATTTTAATCCTTCCAGGGTTTGGTATTATTTCACATGCTACTGCAGTTCACTGTGGTAAGAAGGGGGCGTTCGGTTCATTAAGGATAGTTCATGCAATGGTGAGAATTGGTATTCTAGGGTTTCTAGTTTGGGGGCATCACATATTCACTGTAGGAATTAATATTGATAGTCGAGCCTATTTTAGGGCAATTACTATGATTATTGCCGTGCCTACTGGGGTAAAGGTCTTTAGGTGGTTAGGTACTTTAGCCGGGGGAGTTGTGCGAAAGAGGGCTGCCATATATTGGGCTGTTGGGTTCTTATTTTTTTTTACATTTGGAGGGTTGACCGGTATTATTCTCTCTAGAGCTTCTTTGGATGTAGTTTTGCATGATAGGTACTACGTTGTTGGGCATTTTCACTACGTATTAAGTATGGGGGCGGTTTTTGCTATCTTTTGTGGATTTCATCACTGATTCCCTTTAATGAGCGGGGTTGGTCTTCATCAGGTGTGAAGAAAGAGTCATTTTTTTGCTATGTTTGTAAGTGTAAATGTGACGTTTTTTCCGCACCATATATTAGGGTTAAGGGGTATGCCTCGGCGATACTCTGACTACCCTTATTGTTATAAGAAGTTACATATAATGTCTAGATGAGGGGCATTCGGTGATTATATTTCTACTTGAATGTTTTTATTTATTTTGTGGGAGGGTGTGATTGCTCGGCGACCTTTAGTTTTTGCTGCGGTTTGTGGAACATCTCTTGAGTATAGCCAGCATGGATACCCTTTACCACATCACAATTGAAGGACAAACCCTTTAATTTATTCCTATCCTAAGGGTAGGCATTACGGAACGGCTGGGTTTATCCGTGTTTTAAAGATGCGGGATGGGGGAGAGGAGGTTGTGGTTGAGCCTAGGCGTTACAGAGATGGTGAATTCCCAGATCGAGGTCAGGGTTGAGTGTAGAAAAAGGTTGATAGAAAAGTATTTTTATGGCAAGAAGTTAGAAGGCCTGGCGTTACCTTCTTTGTTAATCAGGTTTTTAGCTTTTATGGAGGTGGTTGCCCTTAAGAGTTACGGCAGTTGTGTTGAAACTATTAGTTTCAATGCCGGTTGATGAATAGAAGACTACCTAAGTGTTAGATTAATTAGTTTGACTTTATTTGTTATTATAATTAGGTTAGTCGCAAGAGACGACGACTATATACTAGAAAGGAGGTGGGAGAAGTTTGCAAGGATAGTTGTGCTCATTGGCATGAGGTGTATCTGTTTTTTTTGTTGTGCGGATTTTTTCCTTTTCTTCTTTTTCTTTGAAAGAAGTTTACTTCCTACGGCAGTGCTTATTCTTGGTTGGGGCCATCAACCCGAACGGTTGCAGGCGGGGCTACAGATGGTTATCTACACAGTATGTGGGTCGTTACCTTTTTTGGTTTTATTGTGCGGGATTTGGCTTGATTGTGGCACTGATAAAATAGTAATTTTATACCACAGTAGGCAGGAGATGGTAAGGGAGTCTATGGTATTCTGATTTTTATTAATGGTGGGCATGCTAGTGAAGGTTCCGGTTTTCTTTGTGCATGGGTGATTACCTAAGGCCCATGTTGAAGCACCCTTGAGAGGTTCTATGATATTAGCTGGAATTTTATTAAAGCTTGGTATTTACGGAATTTGCCGTGTTTTATGGTGTGTGGGGGTCCCACCTATGGAGTGGGTGTACACATTAATAGTGGTAAGCTTGTGAGGTGGTGTGGTGTGCTCTTTTTTGTGTTTATGTTTTTACGATATTAAGTCTGTGATTGCCTATTCTTCTATTGCGCACATGTCTCTCAGTTTAGGTGGCATTATGAGCTTAAGGCATTTGGGTTGAATAGGTGGAATTTGCATGGCAATTGCTCACGGTATTTGCTCTCCTTGCTTATTTAGCCTTGCTAACTATACTTATATGGGGAGAGGTTCTCGAAGAATTTTGTTATGTAAGGGTATTTTGAAGAGATTACCCATTCTCAGTTCTATATGGTTTATATTTTGTGTTGTTAATATAGGTTGTCCACCTTCTATTAATTTTTTTAGAGAGTGTATATTATTTTGTAGTATTTTAGGTTTTAGTTCAACATTAGTTAGTTCTTTGTTTCTCATATGTTTTTTGGCGGCTGGTTATTCTTTATTTCTTTACTCTACAGTGAATCACGGGTATCAAAGGTTTAGGGTGCGATGTTTTGGGGGGCTCAGATTGCGGTTCATAGTGTGCATGGTTATTAGATTAATTATACTTTTTGGACTATTTATTTTTTTAGATGTTGTATTTTTGTAGTGGGGGCGGGTATAGTTTAAAAAAAATGCTGCTTTGTGGGTGCAATGTTAGGCATAATGTCTTGCTCGTACGGTCTCTGTTTGGCAATATTTGGTTTTGAAAACCGATTAAGGACGTTCGACTCGTCCAGTGGCTTAAGCTTTTATGGTGTAATAAACACACTAGATTTTCGATCTAGAGTTAGAGTTTTAATCTTTTGAGAGTATTGTTAAATGTCGGTATGGGGAGTTTATATTTGCTTATCTTATTTATTGTGACCTTAGGCTTGGTGGCGGTAGGGTATTTGCTTGGCATGAAGGCTAATTATAGTCGCGAGAAGTTGAGGACTTACGAGTGTGGGTTTGAGCCTATGGCAAGATCTCGTCAGGCTTTTTGCTTGCGGTTTTTTATTTTGGCCATTATTTTTTTAGTTTTCGATGTGGAGATTGCTTTATTAATTCCTTATATACTAACTGTGGGTGTAGGTATGAGATCTTATGTGCGCGTACTTGTTTTTAGGTTCGTGGTGATCTTAATATTAGGTCTTCTACACGAGTACAACGAAGGTTCTTTGGATTGGATACTATAAGTAGGGTTATTCAATGCTATGCCGGATAATCGGGCTATCTTGATGTGGTAGAATATGTGGGTGTTAATCCTTCTGGCATTATGATCCTAATAGCTAATAAAAGTGGGCGACTCTTAATCGTTTGATGTAATTTAATTTACTTAGGGTAGTGGTATTGTATATTTCTTTCTTTTTGTTTTTTTTATCTTTAGGGTTGGTTTTTACACAGAAAAGCCATTTTTTAAGGGTGCTTCTTGTTTTGGAGCTTATAACGTTAAGTCTTTTTATAATGATTGTCTGCATTATAGGAACGGGTAGGGGGTTGACAAGTATTAGTTTTGGATTGGTTTTTTTAGTTTTTGGTGTATATGAGGCTGCTAACGGACTAGGCTTATTGGTAAGCCGTAGGCGTGCTAGGGGGGTAGACCAGCTTAGGGGCTTATTTGCATTAAGATTCTAATTAATTAGGGGGCGGCTGTAGAAGTGGTAAGTTGTAGCCTTATTTATGGGATAATTATCTCTCTCCTGGCTGTATAGCTTAAGTAAAGAGCGTTGGTTTTGTAATCCTTTGGTGCAGGTATGCTATAGCCTATCAAGGTAGTAGAATAAAATATGTGAGACTTAGGATCTTATGGTAGGATAAATTATCTTTCTTGATGAGGAGGTAGTTTAAAATAAAATGGAAGATTGTCAATCTTTTGATGTCAAATTAGACTCTCCTTTCTCAAGATAGTAAAAATAATACGTTGGAGTTAAGTTCCTAAGATGGAGCGGTGACTTCTCTTGAGATATGATTGTAGGCGGTCTTGCAACGGTTTTAAGGATGGTGGTTGTATTACTAGGTGTGGCTTACTTTGTGATTATTGAGCGTAAGGGTTTGAGAATTGTGCAACGGCGTCATGGGCCTAATAAGCCAAGGTTAATTGGGTTGTTATTGCCAGTCGCAGATGGTGTGAAGCTTTTATCAAAGGAGTGAGTAGTGCCAGTTGCAGCTAATCAAGCTTTATTTTTATTAGGTCCTGTCTTTGTCTTTTTTTTTTCGTATGGGTTATGGTTAATCTATCCTGTGAGGCACCCAATAGTATTTCTAAAATTGAGCATTCTTTATTTTCTATGTATGTCTAGGGTTAAGGTGTTTGGGGTAATTATGTGTGGGTGAAGCTCTAATTGTCAATATGGGCTATTAGGCGCTATACGTGCAGCGGCTCAAAGAGTTTCCTATGAGGTTGGGTTTACTACCTTATTATTCTGTCCCCTACTGTATTTAGGAACTTTTGAGCTGTACGAAATGCGGATAAGGGGGGGTTTTTATGTTTTAAGGTGTTTGGAAGTATTTTTTATATGATTTGTAAGAGCTTTGGCTGAAACTAATCGAACTCCTTTTGACTTTGTGGAAGGGGAGTCTGAATTAGTATCTGGCTATATAGTTGAGTATGGCGCATTTGGCTTTACTCTTTTGGTTTTAGCTGAATACGGGAGAATTATATTTATGAGGGTTGTTTGTGCAGCTTTGTTTTTTAGGGTAGCGGTTAACTTATATATTATCGGTGATGTAGTTTTTACTTTAATTGCGGTTTTTATTAGTTATTTATTTATTATTGTGCGTGGCACATTACCTCGTTATCGGTACGATAAGTTGATGGACCTATGTTGAAAGGTTATGCTTCCATTGTCTATTGGGTTTTTTATGTTGAGCATAGTTATTAGAAGTTAGATAGGCTTTATTATAATAAAGAATAACTAGTTGTTACCTAGGAGGTGCGGATTTTCTGCAAGCTTAATTGAGGTACACATTTAAGGTTTATAATTATTTTAATGGTTTGGTGTGCTTGATAATTTGAATTGGGTGAGTGGGTGGTAGTTTTATCTTAAATGGGGGTAGTGTAGTTGTAGAGTTAGATATGCTAGGGGGCGGGGTTTTAAATATGAGTATTCCTTTTATGTTTGACGTTTATAGGGTTTTATTTAGTTTAGTAGTAATCCTGATTTCTAGATGTGTAATACTATATAATGGGTTTTATATAGATGGTGAGTTATTTTATAATCGTTTTTGTAAGTTGGTATTACTATTTGTAATTTCTATACTATTTCTGGTTATAATTCCTAATTTTTTAGGGTTAATGTTGGGCTGGGACGGGTTAGGTTTAACCTCTTACTTATTGGTGATTTATTATCAAGACAAGCGATCTTTAGGGTCTGGGACAATCACGGTTTTAAGGAATCGGGTGGGAGATGTGTTGTTTTTTATTGCTATTTCTCTGGGGAGGGCATTATCTAGGTGGGGTTTTGTGGATTTAAGAATAAGTGAAGTTAGAAGACTTTTATGTGGGGTTGTAGTGGTGGGTTGTATAACTAAGAGTGCGCAGATACCATTTTCTGCGTGACTACCTGCGGCGATAGCGGCACCTTCTCCTGTTTCTGCTTTGGTTCATTCATCTACTTTAGTAACAGCTGGCGTATATGTGTTAATTCGATTCTCTGGTTGCATTGTAGGTGGTTGGTATCTATTTTTAGGTATTATTTCTAGGTTGACTATACTAATATCTGCTATCAGTGCTGTGTTTGAGCCTGATGTGAAGAAGGTTGTGGCTTTATCTACTCTTAGGCAGTTGGGGGTTATAATGTTAGCTATTTCTGTGGGGGCAGTGAGGATTTGTTTCTTTCACTTAGTTAGTCATGCTTTGTTTAAGGCTTTGATGTTTTTATGTGTGGGTAGGGTAATCCATTTTTCCGGGATTCAGGATTTGCGCTACTTAGGAGCTTTTGCCTATAAGAGGCCTATTATTATAGGATGGTTAGTTGTGGCTTGCCTTTCTTTAATGGGGTTTCCTTTTTTATCAGGGTTTTATTCTAAGGATTTAGTGATTGAGTCTTTTTTAAGTGGGGGAATAAGGTTGGTGTTATTCTTTATAGTAGTTCTTTCTACTTGCCTTACCGCAATTTATGGGGGTTGAATGGTCTATAGGTTACTAAGTTCAAATATAGGGGTGAGCTTTGTGGGGTCAATGGTGTCTAATGAATATGTAGTAATTCCTTGTAGGATTTTAGGGTTAGGGGCTCTATTTGGTGGAATATTTATGCAGTCTGTAGTAATTAATTTTAATGAGTTCTTTGTTTTGCCTAGAATCTTAAAGTTAATTCCTATTTTATGTGTTTCTTTTGGAATTTTATTTCTACTCATATACGGGTACGGGCAAGTCTGAGGCCGATATGGGAGTTTAAGATACAGTGCTGGCGTAAGCCTGCGAGAGATGTGGTGAAGTTTTCTATCTAAGATATGGTTTTTACCTCAATTAAGAAGGGATTTATTTTCTAATGAGGTTTTAAGCTTAAGGGCTGATGTCAAGGGGCTCATTGAAGATGGTTATTTAGAGTATTCATTTGGTGGGGATGGAGTGTGGCATAAGAGTTGGAGTTTTAGTTCATACTATGTTAGTAGCCAGTTTGATTATATTGGCGTGTGTTTTGTAAAGGGTTTTCTTTTTTTGGTTATTGTTAGTTTAATGTGTTTTATAGTTTCTATTTCAGGAGGCAGTATTAGTGTATATGTAGTTTCGGCCTACAAGGAGGACTTGAGCGTCCCTTGCTGTCATTTCTTATGCTCCTCGTCATAATAACAAAATTTTACACGCTGTTGCAGGAAGTTTTTATGATTTACCTTGCCCTATTAACCTAAATATATGGTGAAATTTTGGTTCTATATTGGGAATGCTGTTAGCTATTCAAATTCTTAGAGGTTTTATTATAGCATGCCATTATACCCCACATGAGGGTTTAGCGTTTTCATCTGTAGTACATATTATGCACGATGTGCATGAAGGTTGACTATTTCGAAGTTTACATAGAAATGGGGCTTCGTTTTTTTTTATGTGCATTTACGCCCATATTGGGCGAGGCATATATTACCATTCTTTTGTTCTCCATAAGACGTGGAGGGTGGGTGTTACTATGTATTTAATATTAATAGCGATTGCCTTTTTAGGTTATGTCTTACCGTGGGGGCAGATGTCTTATTGAGGTGCAACTGTTATTACTAATTTGTTTAGGGCTATTCCTTACGTTGGAAATATAGTCACTCAATGAATTTGAGGGGGGTTCACAGTTTGTGATGCCACCTTGAAGCGTTTTTATGTTTTGCATATGTACTTACCGTTTGCACTTGGGGGATTGTTTATAATCCACATATATTATTTACATGATACAGGGTCAAATAACCCTCTTGGAGTGGACGATGGGGGGGATTTAGTTTCTTTTCACCCTTATTACTCACATAAGGATTTTGTAGGTATATTAATTATAGTGGGGACTTTGTTTTTAGTGGTTTTGTTCGCACCAGATGTTTTTGGCGCTGCTGAAAACTATATCCCTGCAAATCCATATAAGACCCCTATTCACATTCAACCTGAGTGGTATTTTTTGTTTGCGTATACAATTTTACGGAGTGTACCTAATAAGGGCGGTGGTGTGGCTGCTTTAGCTGGGTCTGTCTTAATTTTATACTTAATACCTTTTCGTGCTAAGTATTTCCATCTCGGGTTAGCATTTTACCCTTTATCGCAGTTGTATTATTGGGTTTTTGTATCTAGGTTTCTTATATTGACTTTTGTCGGGATGCGACCTGTTCAGGAGCCTTATCAAGTTATAGGCCAGATTAGGAGTTTAGTTTATTTTATGTACTACCCTACCCACTGCTTGCTGGAGCGTTGGTGGGATGTTATAATAAGATACTTGCAGTTTAGGTTAGGTGGGAGGGGGCTTCCAGCTACAAATATCTCTAATTATGACGGAGGTAGTGAGTTAAAGTGGAAGGATTTAGGTGTTGGGAATTAATATGCCTGGAATTTATGGTCAAATAGGTTTGTGCGATTGGGGTTGTGCTAGTGGTTTGGGTTTAGTGTTTCTTCACGATTATCTTGTTTGTGCGTGTTTTATAATTATGTCAGTGGTGGGGAGAATTCTTTTCTTAGTAGTGCCTAAGGTTAGTTATTTTTGTGGTGGTATTCATTTTCGTAATGTGTATCGTAATAATAGGTTAGAGTTATGGTGAACAATCATTCCTATCTTACTTATTATTATTATAGGGTATCCTTCATTTGTCCAGCTTTATGCTATAGGTATAAATGATAAGCCTAAGTTTATTACAGTTAAGGTTACAGGCCATCAGTGGTACTGAAGTTACGAGTATTTAGTCCATCTCCCGAGGCTAATTAATTTAGCCGATGAGTTGGGCGTGTTTAAGGACTATTCTAGGAAGAGGAGCTTAAAGGGGGGTTTAGAGGGTGGGGTGCAGTTTGAAGGGGTTTCTGATTGATTAATTAGGTATGATTCATATACTGTGAATAATAGAGACGGTGAATTAGATTCAGGCTTTCGATATGGCCAGTTTGTAGACTATCCAATAGTATTACCAGGTGATAGGAATGTTGAGGTGAAGGTTACATCGGCGGACGTCATTCATTGTTGAACTATCCAAGGTTTAGGGGTTAAGATAGATGCAGTTCCTGGGCGTGTTAATAGAGCCCATTTTTCTGACTTACGACCGGGGTTTAGTGCGTGAGGGGGTTGTTCAGAAATGTGCGGAATTAACCATTGGCAAATAAGAGCTGAAGTGGAGGTACTTAGTGTATCAGATTTTATTCTTTGAATTTTAACATGGGTTTACTCAGATATTAAGGATTTGGATTAGTATTAAGGTGTAGTATAATTAATTATGCCTCATTTACACTGAGGTGGTGGTAAAAGTTTTGCCCGTCTTAATGGGTTATAAGTTAATTTAGACTAGAAGTTTTCAGCACTTCAAGTAAGGGGGGACCTTTTGGCCCAGAAAAGCACTTTTAGTATACAAAGTATAGTCGCCTTCCACGCGACAGGGCAAACAAATGTTTGAAAGTGTAATGTAGAAAGTTTGGTTCTAGCTTTTGGTTAATACTATCATTACTAGACACATTGGTACTGAAAGGGTATTGGGAGTAGTGCAGGCCTAAAATTCAAGTTTAAATAACGTTTAGAAGTAAGGGCTGATGGGGCTTACTATTAGTAATAGTCTATGATGGTTAATAAATTTTCCCAACACCAGTGGAGGATATTGGATAAAATCAGACATGATGGTCCAGGGTAGATAGGACGAGAAGGGAAATTTAGTGCCAGCACCTGCGGTTAAACTAACTCTTGTATTAATCTTTTCGTAGAGGAGTAACAGTTTAGTATAAAAGTAATAAGAAGGTGTATAAATGGTTAAATATATTTCACAAAAAGTGTTAAGTGCTTTATAAACTTAAATCTTAAAAGTCTATGGAGAAGACCGGGATTAGAGGCCCCGTTATAAATGATGTTTTTAGTTTTCTGCGGTAAGTACGAGCAAAATTAGGCTTAAAAACCAAAGAACTTGGCGGTGCACTATATTAGTTCAGGGGAACTTGACGGTTAAATCGATAATCCTCGTAATACCTTACCTTTTTTTGTCTTGCTATACCGCCGTTGCCAGTTGAATTTTTAATGGAATAGAGTTTTGCGGAGAAAGTACTTACTGTATGGTAAGTACTTAGGAATTCAGGTAAACGTAGTGGAAATATAAAAAGGGCTTAGTTGAGTTACATTGTCCTATTAGGGATATAAAATGAAATGTTTTATGGAATTTGGACCTGACAGTAAACCCGTGTAATAAAGGCGGGTTGAACAATACAATGGTGCGTGTACAAATTGCCCGGTGCCCCCAGATACAAAAGCTGGGGTAAGCCGTAACATGGTAATGCTACTAGAAAGTGGTATTAATTAAACAGGTGGGTGCTTATTATAAATTCTAGTATTAAAATATTTTAATACTAGGCGGTTAAAAATTCTGTCATAGGCTGGGTTTGTGTGGGTAGTAGTTGTAGTAATGAGAGATTGTTTCATGGTACAGGTTCTGTTTGGTGTTATTTTTATTTGTGGATATCGCGTTTGTATTCTGTACTCAAGTTGTGGGGATACTCGGGTGAGTTCAAGTGTTGGGTTATTGGTAAATTAGTGGATTTGCTTGATTTTATTCGCGGCAATTCACGCTTTAAAAGTGACCGGGAATTGGAAGTGCTAAAAAGTGGTATTTTCTTATTTTTTACTGTAGTTTTTTTAATTGTAACGTGATATAGCAGTTAAGGTCTATTTTTGTAGAAAGAGATATGACATGATTTTTTTTTTTTTTCCAATTTTCCCCATTTCCTGCTGAAAACAGCAGTTTAAAAGTAGCGTGTTTTGATGCAAAAGTTGTGAGTTGAAGCGGAAATTAGTTATTAAAAAGTCAAATTTGGACCTGAACTCACAGTTTAAAAGATCAATTTTCAAGCCTCACTATGTACGTTCTGACGATTTTTGCATGTTTTATTGGCTTTTACATGCTTAGAAGGGATATTCGGAAGGCAATAATCAGCCTTTCTCTAGGGGAAATTGCTAATATTTGAATTGCTTTAATGTATTTTAAGTTCTTATACATTAGAAGGCTTGTCTTATTGGTTTGTTAAGCTGGTCTTTATTTGTATTATTTGTTATATTATCGTTCATTTATGACAGCCCAAAAAAGTTTTCTGTGAAAATTTGCTTTTGTATCTTCTCTTTAAAATGCTTAATTTTACCAATTTCAGTTGTGACACTTTTTTTTAAAAACTTTTTTTGGGAGAAATTCGTTCTTACATCTTCCCTTTAAAATGCTTAATTTTGTTAATTTTAGTTGTGATGTATTTGTAAGCATGTTTGTTTATCATAGATTCTATGATAAACAAA
>JAULCA010079981.1:10009-26318 GCA_032360845.1 Crassadoma gigantea
AGTATTGTAAATTAGTATAATCTCGCAAATTTTACAAAGATTTTAATTTGTAGAATGATTACCAATTTAACCTTATGAATGAATAGCTGCGAGATATGTGAATCCAAGACCCCCCTCCCCCTGCAGAGTTACATAAATATATATTACCTGCGGAATATGAATGTCTAACCGTAATTAAGGTAATTGGAACCACGGCATCAGTTAATGTTGCTAAGGAGAGTTCGGCTCAATTTTGTTTTTACTTTGAATGCTCTCCCTCAAGATAGAAGTTGAAGAAACCGGACAGAAAGTTGCCTGGCTTAAAGTAACGTCATTTTGGAAGATTTCGTATTAGGTTTTCGACTAATGAATTAGGCACTGTGTTATCCTATGTTTTTGTAATCCCTGGGGACAGTACTACAAAGGTGTATGCATTGCACAGTAAGAGTCCCAGATCGACCCTTGTATTTTTTGGGGTCCTTTTTTTTCAAATATCGAACAAATATAATTTTGTACAGTGCATCGTTACATGAGATTTGTTGAAATATATCATATTAACTGACTTTAATATTTCATAATACTGACAATTGAAATTGTATCATTTAACTTAGTGGTGCCATTTACCTTAAGTACTTAAAGTATGAAAGTACATCATTTTCATTAATAAACACATGGAAAGTTTAAATTAAAAACACAATACTTCTGTCGTTAGGAACTGAACAAGGTACAAGCTGTTTACATTGAAATTTTGTGTTGTTTAAATGAATACTTACTTTCCTTGAATACTAATTTTGTTAGGATAACATAATGTTGCATATTGTTCATGTTTGACATAACCTGATATAAATTCGAACACGTAGTAAGAAGATGATCTTGCTCACAAAAAGCTGAAATATACGCTGTTATGTTATAATATAGTGAACGTTGTATAAGTCATGCGGGACAGACGTAAAATGAGCAGAACAAGCTAAACATGTTTGGAAAGAACGTTTGTTATTTAATGTTCGTTGCAATAAGTAAATTTATGTTTTGGAAATGTATCGCTACATTATGATAAATATTTTATCACATTGTTTAAAGGTAAAATACAGTAAGATTAACCAATGTTTTTGACCCATTTTAATATAAAAGAAACATAGTTATAATATGTAAAAAAAACACAAAGAATAAACAACACTTAGCTGTAAAAGAAGGTCTCGAGATATCAACAGTTGCGTAGAGGGATAAAAACTAAACATGTGATTTCAAAATAATTTTTTTCGTCTTTTTGAAAAAAATAGAATGTTCAGCTTGCTTTATCTTCATTGTGTCACAAAAAGATAATATTAACACTTGTATGAACTAATTTAAAAAAAACATGACAACTTTACAGACATTAAATTTTTTTTTTCTGTTAGTTTACAACCCGGTTTATACGTAACGTAGCTAGTTGTTTTAACAGTACAAGAATATTAACACAGATGATGATGAAACACCTTGCCTGGTTAAATGCTCCAGACGATACGTAAAGTATGATAGCTCACTTTACAATCGACAATTAAAATTAAACTAAAACAATTGCTGATGCCAAATGCACTGTTCCGCAGAGACAATGAGTTGAAATAAAAAAAAAATGGCAGAATTTTCCCCGAAATTAAAAAAACAAATAAAATGTTTTCCGTAACAACTTGTTCATATCATGTTACAATAACATCGACCAAATATATTAATTATTTTGTCACAAAAACAATAACTTTATTTCTTTATTCAACCATATCGTATGATAACAAGTTAAATCGATCCGAAGTGAAACTAATCTTTAACAACTAAGGCCAAAATAACGACAGCCATGAACAAATAATAGGTCTGACTGGACTTTAGCGGAGTATGTACTGATTAGTTCGGGGCAATCCTTATTTCCTTGATATCCGCTAATGCAACCTGACTGTGAAGTACAGTTTCAAAAAGAGAAAACTAAATGCATCAACACGTTTCTATCAATGATAATTTCAAAATGGCTAAGCTCTGCATGACATCTTCGAACGGTAACTCTGTACATTGATAATTTTAAAGTAAACAAAAAAAAGCTTAACCATAAGATACTTAGTGAAGTAATATAGGGTGCTTAAAGGGAGATAACACTATCAAAAACATAGTATAATTTGTAATGTATCGTTTCTTCCTAAATAACACATACGGGGAAATGTTTGACGACATTAACATCACCGTCAAATTGTTCTCGTTGCTGCCATTAAAATAGTCATTACAAGCGGGACAAATAATATAATAAACGTGACCAGAATAAAATACAATCTTTTGTTAATATATTTGATAAAATTGATTGATGTAGTAAATAAACTAAGACTCTTTGGTCTGATTATAAGTATGTCATACAATGTAAAACAACATCATACATATTAGTTAGGTTGTTTGATTGTCATACAAAGTTAGATATAGAAGGAAATCATACACTTTTTAAAAACAAAGTATGCATGTGATTAAGAAAATGTTTTGTAAGAAAACTTGCATAAGAAAAAAAATCGGTTCTTTTTACGTTTCCAGAAAACGGTTTTATTTAAGAATTATATGTATTATAAATTATTTTCTTGTAAAAGTATATCAAAGTTCTTTTTCTGAAAAGAAACCATATCTTGCAGAAGTTTGACAGGTTTCGAACCCTGAAGCTCTTTCTACTGTCCCTTACCTTTTAAGCTATCTGGTCGAAGGTAGTATTATGGCCAATTCGTTCTACAGTTATATCAAAAACGAAAGTAAAGGGAGGTAACTGCATGTATACAAAACAACTGCAGTTTAAGTATCTAGTGTTTTTTCCCTGTGAAACAGAGATATGTGATAGTGTTGCTGTACTTAAACTATGAAAATGAGTTTGCATGCAGTGCTGTATTTGGTCTTGTGTTATTTTTCAATTTTGTGACCTGAGCAACTAATAAAGAGCACACATACCTATTATTAAAACAAAAACTAAAAAAAATGGTCGGGTAATTTCTTACAGAGTTTACTATATACATTATAATTGTCTATCATAAAATAAGAACTTTGTTCGAGACATATATTTTCTATCATAAAATAAGAACTTTGTTCGAGACATATATTACAACAGCAAACGTATGACAGTATACACACAATTGTACGCCCATCTTCAATAAACATCAAGAAGGACCACTCGATATATTTGGATTTGAGGAAAGCTCTGACAAAGGAAGATTACTAGGAGGAGACAGAAAAGTTGAGCCATTTGAAAAACTAGAGCTACGACGTATTACTACGGGATTTGTTGTAACTTCTTCAGACGATGGGGTTTTAAGAAGTGGCACAGAGTATATGGCATCCGAACTTTTGGCGTACACCCTTTTGTCCTTTTCCTTAAGAGAAGTATTTAAATAAGGAGATGTGTCACTCTTGCGTTTCCTATGCCCCTTTGTCCAGGGAAGGAGACAAAATCTCTTTTTTTCTGCCGGTGACTTTGTCTCCGTATTGTTATTTTGCAATTTTGAATCGTCTTTCATTTTTTCTGACATCTTATCCTCCAATATATTTATTTCGATATCAGCATCTTGCAATAGATCGCCGACGTGGGAGTTGGAGCGAGGCGAGTGTTCGTTACCCTGAATTGAATCACAATCACTGTTATCAGATAGAGAATTACAAGTGTTCGAATTTCCATTCGGATACAATAACTGCCGGTTTTTATTGTTCGATCGTCCATTCGGAAACATCGGCCGATCATCAGTAGAATACCCATCCGAATCTCGTTCGTACAATACCTCCAGGCCACCGGACGGACTACTACACATTATTTTAGAACCGTTAGAACCGGCAGTTGACGGGCTCGACACGAACACATCCTCATTGTCAGATTTACGTAATTTTGTATCCAGTTTCATTGAAATGATTTTGCCGTTTTTCACAAGAATTACTGAACCATCCCTTCGTATGACAGAGCTGCCGGACTTTGCTTTGGTTTTACCAGTTAGCTTATGTAGAAGTTTATATGAAGAATCTGTCGATGTTTGGCGGGCAATGTGATGTCCTCTCACTGTGTGAGAACCCACCTCATCAGATCGTGAGCCTCGAACAGAACTTATGAAGGTTGAGATTCGCCGCAGCGGGTTTGGGGAGCTTTCATACACGGTATCTGTAAGTAAAGTGAGTCATACAGTCAGATTTACATTCTAATATCACAATACCCATAATAAATAAGGCAAACACGAGGAAGCAGACATAGAACAACATTGGGGATCACATTAGCAAACAGTACTGTGATGATCAGGTCCAAGGTCCTAAGGGGTTTTCTTTTTCAATTTGAATAAACGTTGAAATAGATATTTTTTAAAATAATAAAATTTCAATCATGACCGAAAATTATCAATAACAAGGAAATCTACATGTTGAAATAAATTCTATGAAAGTGTAAAAAGTTGTTTTGTTCTCATTTTGCAATTGACTTAAGATCATACATATATATTTTAATCCGATGCTTATTAAATTATTACAACTTACTTGTTGTTTAAAAGCAAAAACTGTTATGTGCTTTTAGTACACTTATACTGGCAATGAAACCACGGTAACACATAATTCGATAGGTTTTTGTTACTAGTCAAACATATGATTGTCTTGATTGAGAATTGAATTTTTACTTTGATGATGTAGGGATCAGAATTTATAAATACATTACCTTGATACATATGATCTTCCTTGAAATGTTATATTTTTATATACATAAATATTTATATACATGTACAGACTATTCATATTGCTTTAGGGTTTGTGCTGACAGGGTAAATACATTCGAGATAAAACTAAATTATGTTCACCAAATAGTAAAAGGGGTATTCATGCGTATAACTGCTCACATACAGGACGTCAGTAGTAAATATGAAATGGTATGTTTTGATATGCCTCAAAATCAAGAGGAATTAATTAGAAAGGAATTAAGAAGAAACGCATCGATCGATACCTATAGATAAATAGATGGCGAATACATGGCAAGGTGATATATAGGAATAAGAACCAAAGGAGGGCTGAAGTACATGATAAACGCCTAAATAGTATCACACAAAATATCAATATGCATCGAAGATTTCAGTTTGACACAAAAACTTGAAAGTAAAACAATTCTGGCTTTCTAATTTGATAGAATACTGTAAACAACCTGTATATAGATTTAAACTATTCTAAATCAATATACTACATGCAGAAAACGTGACTTGAGACCACATGCGTAAATGTATCAAGAGTTTACACCATTTCCCTGTAAAATATACGTGCACGTGAAAAACGTTCAAGAGTAGTGCACTGATTTTGTTTAATCGAATCGTGCAAAGATGAAAACTTGCAATCATTCAATTAATTTTGTCATGACTAGCAATTTCATTTCAGTTCATTTCATTAGGAAACCATTCCTTCTGGAATGGGTTAGCTTACAGCAGTGAACGTTTCATGAAACCATGCAGAGAAACTAACAATACTTGTTACGTAAATAAAGTGGGAAAGAAAACAGTATTATGTGATTGTCCCTGACAGGACAGTTGTCAATGAGCAGAAATCTATGAAATACCTTGATGACGCCACAGTCTTATCGACTGGTGATCTAACATCTCATATTGTTCTGTAGGAAAAATAAACACTTTCATTGACACGTGATACCTATTAATCGACAACCTACTGACGCAGTGTTCTATTTCTCAGATGCAAGCCGTTCTTCCTCTTAACATTAAGGTAGAGAGTACTATTACTTTCCTACAGTATACAGGGTTTTGAAAAGTATTTTCCAGCTAAACTTATGTTAAATCGTCTGTATTTATACATATTGATAAATGGGTTAAATTGTTTTGGGTTTTTGAAGGTGTTAACACTTTCCAAAATTATTTCCAATGATTCATCTACCAAATCTACTGTCTTACAAATAAGAGGTCCGGAAAAAACTTAATTAAGTCGAGAATACAACACAGGACACTACGTCTCTCCGCCTGTTTAGAGATAGGCTTACAAGGGAAAATTAAGTCAGCTAGTTAACATTATGTCGTAGTTTTTAAAATACACAATTATATCACGATTTTAAAATAATTAAATCACGAGACCATAGCAGATCGTTATAACTTAGAGGTTAGTGTGAGACTAGGTAAGAAATCTCTATAAAGAGACTATATTTCTCTGACGACTTTTATAGAGAAGTCGAATAAAACACCCTTCACCCGTTCTCTTACAGCAGCATGCTCACTTAGAAAGATAACACCGGCACCTGTTCGTCAAAGCATACTGACTAATAAACCGCCTGTTATATACCTTATTCAATAACAAATGCAGATTCTGCATTTAACTGTGTCAAAGTTTTGTTATAAGCTTAGTCAAATTTGTATTTTTTTCAGTAGAAGTGCTATTAAGTGCGAGTAATTTTCTCTCATTTGTGTCCGTTGGTGATTAATACCCAATAGAACACAGGTTCAGAGCTTCTTCACGTAAAAATCGTTATTTCAAAACTATTCACAATATGTGCTCCAATCGACGTTATGTATTTCGCTTAATTTAGAATGGAACAGGAAAACACAAAGAATATGAGTTAATAAAATCTATGTTTTCCTACTTGAAAAAGTAAGAGCACAAATGGAGAACCTTTTAGTTACCTGCAAAAGTGAGTTGTTCACATTAATGGTGATTGATAACGCAACGTATCAATTTCTTTAGAGTTAAGCTGTATCTGTCCAGACGATGCGTTTGCGTGATAGTCATAGCGAGGACGTCTTAAAGCAATCACACTAGTAATGTTTATTATTTGAATTGATCGGGTGTTATTGTTAGTATGCTATGACGAACAGATACTTTGTTTATGGATAAAAACGAACTCCACACCGTTCATAACACTTTAAAGAAATTACTCACAACCTTCATTTGTCTCTGATCATTCAAATCATTCTCAATTTCTGTTGATATTATTATAAACAAAAGCATGTTATACAAGGTGTAGTCAGTAAATTAGCATTAGAAGCCAACACACAAAAAAAGGCTGATGGTTTAAACTTGAACCTCACACCACTCAAGTGTATACCACGTCGGTGCTATCTTAATCATTATCCTGACTTTGTTGGTTTTTGTTCTTGATATCATACATATATGTTCATAGTGAACAGAATCAACATTTAAATAACACAAGACATTCTATCTCCTGTGATGGTTCATGTCTCAGAAAATAATAAAGGTTCATATATAACAAACGAACAGGACTTTCAAAAAGTGAGTATACATAGTATATAATAGGATTATATTATATTTTACTACATATATCCCGCTAGCACTGAGGAAAATAATTCTGTTTAGAGTTAGGTGTATAACGAAACTATGACTCCGTTATAAAAGCATTAGGAAGGTAGGAAGGAGGACGGGTTTGGTTTTATTAGACAAGGGGAGATCACTCCCACAATTTTTCCACACTCTTCCACAGATATACCTACAGTAGAGCATTGCAGGAATTCCCACACCATTACCTTCAAATAAACGACCACATACTTATCAGTATCAGCAACATGGCATTTATGTGACGGTATTTTTCGGTTTAATTGTGCCGATGTTATAAATAATAACTTGTCCCCTATATGTGTTTGATGTTAAGGAGCGCTCCATCAAAATGCTAAAAACTTAAACAATGAATTGGAAACAGTTGTTCGCGCAAAAAATAGATTTTAAGTCATTTCTGAAGAGAAACATACCTTGCAGTAGTTGAATGTTCTCGTTAAAACTAACCGAGCTACCTTATCAGAACTGATTCTCTACATACAGGCCAACTTCAATTATACTTAACGTGATCAATAGGAGCTTAATGTTGTTCGAAAAAACAGGTTTATTCTCTAGTGGTTTTCTTTCAGTGGGACAGGTCCCTCAATCATTATTCATATTCACCATTTTATTTTTTTAGTTATTCCTACGATTCGCAACTGTCCAAAACAATTAATCTCTTATTTCACTTAGGACTTTTAAAAAAAGTCTTAGCAAGTTGGAAACGAATACTAGAATGTTTCATTGAAAGCAAGTAATAATCTTAATTGTACATAATAAAATGTTAAAGTGACGTTTCTTATGCAAATAGCTTGTGTGCTATGCTGAATAATCCCAGATGTAAAGTTATTATAATCGGGTGACAAAGGTGTCAAATAATGATAAATTAATAACCGTGTGCACTTAGTACCATACTCTTGTATAATAATGCTTTCAACGTTTATTAATTAATCATAAAAATATGCTTAAATATTTCTTAATTCAGACGTCATTCATATATAATGCAAGAGTCGTATATAAGTAGATATCGTTACAAATATCTATGCAGTCGTTCGAGTAGTAAACATGTAAAGGAAGTCTTCGGTGCAGTTCCTGCGTCATCTCAGACATATCATCAACGTACAAATTAGTTATAATGTTTTTCACTTAGGAACGAGCAAATAGGATGGTGCCTGGTACGTGACCTGATAAACACGATAAACAACAATCCGGACCTTTTAAAACGGGGTAATTCTACACTATAGACATGGGTGTCTTATTCCCGGAAACATAAGTTAAGAACCACTCTTTTCCGAAAACTTCTTTCCATCACTGATACCACTCGTGCTAAACATAAAGTCACCTATATAGAATTGCCAACCATATGTCGACGTGCATATAACATATCAATACGCGGAGTTATTATCTGGGTATAGAAAATGATTTATTGAGAAAGCCTGTTGGTTGTTTCCTCTCTTGCTCTGTCAGCTTTAAGCCCAAAGGGATTGAATTTTACTTAGCTGATAAAACAACTTATTTATGCCGCTATTTTTTGCCGAGCTGCTCTGAGAGACACAGGTGTTTATTGTCTGTTAAACTGCCTTACGTAACGATAAAATTCCATACAACAACCACAAACAACATGGCCTCTATAACTTGGATGTTCATATCATCAATAGCATTACCTGAACCTGATTTATCAGGGGAGTGTCAGGAAGTGATCAGCTAGTTTTTTTTTCCTATATCGAAAACATATTTATTGGATTCGTAATTTTCTTCATAATCATATCAAGTTAACTTCATCATTTATAAATGAATTTTGGATTCTTCTACTGTTTTCTAGTGTTTCCTAGACTTGGATTTTGTTTACAACTTTCATATTTGCTGCCTGCGCTATTTTTCAATTAACGTCTAATTATTAATAAACGAAAACATGTTTACGCGTTACAATAAATTAGTAAGTAATGTAAAAATTGTGAATTAAGGACACATACGTAAAACATTTAAATGTACACAGGAACACACAAGAAAAAAACTCAAATGTAAATATAACAATCTGAATAACATTTTTAACGGAGATAAACAAATATAGGGATGCATGCAAACAACAACACTAAATTAAAATTCCACATATCAAAGGGTGCCGATAATACAGAAAATACATTTACAAAACAACACCAAATAATAACTGTTTAAAACAATAAAACAGTGAACTGTACATTGTACGTGTCCGCCAAGTATACTACAAATGTATTCTGTATTCCGAGAATAATATTTAATACTTAGTTGTAACCACTGGTAATAACATCAAACAAATGGCGTGTGTGTTCTTAAATATTGTTATGTTTACTGGCAGTGAAAACAGTGTTACAATGTTAACATCCGTCTTAATCTGATCATTCACAGACGCTACACTAAATTATGTCCTGAATTAGTCATACATTTTATGTCTAAGGTGACAAATTCTGACTAAAGAAATACATTCGAATAAACACCATACAATGCAAAACTTTATTAATCAGTAACTACAAACAAATCTAGGAATAATTAAGTCAAAACTACACATTCATTTCATAATTTCATCTAGGCATTTTCTTGGTGAAATTAACAACAAGCAAAAGGATATTTGTCTTAATACGGAGTGGATCGCTACTCAGCAAACATTGCGATATTATATCTTTATTAAGGTGTGGATCGCTACTTAGCAAACATTGCGATATTATTTCTTTCTCATTTCTCAATTTGTTGGGGGAGCAAGAGTGAAATTCCGTATCAACTCATTATTTACAAGTTTTGTATTTCCGTACCGTTACTCTGAACTGATTTTTGATTTGACATATTGAAGCCTTATGGTTGCCTCTTGAGTGCTGCATAAAATAATCTATATTTATCAAAACATAATTAACTTATATTTAAATATTAGTGATTTTTTTAAAATCTGTTCTTAATAGTGTGTACATTACAACCAGTTGGTGTATGACTATAAATCAAAACTCACCTAAAGTGCCAATATATTTTGCATAACTTTGGTAAATTAGAAATCTAAAGTGTTTGAAGAAGCACTCGAGAAGCAACAAGGCCGTATTATGGAAGCAAATTCCGAAAGCACTTATGACTTACCATTGGGGATCTGAAAAGTGACCAGATAGCTTGTTACATCATAGCGATAACACAATAAGACGGTTATGGGGAATTCCAATCTCTCTCCGGGGTAATGCAAGTGAGGGAGTGCCTAATATCTCGTATTATCGTGATATCCACCACTACAAACAATTGATCTATGTCACCTTGCAATATTAAACCTTGATCGAGCTCGGTTAAATACCACGAAGATAAGATAGCCGCTGCCAAGGGAACGCCGTGGTAATAATAGAGTCAGCATGCCTACAGCATTGTTAACTTAACAAGTTCCCAATAATTTCTTTTAATCTTAATATCAGATAATGTTCATAAGTCATTTACCCCTGAAGACACATTTGAACTTATCCAATTCAGAGGTTGGAATAGTTCATTGTGAAATTTTAGGGGTGAATGAGTTCAAATTTTGTTTTTCTTTTAAACGTTTCTAGTCTTAATATGATCCTGTGTAATTACGAATAAGATTTTGGTGCTAATCTATATGAAATATATATTAAAAATCGTTTGAATAGTGAATGTGTCGAGCTGATCAAGACTCAATGACCAACGAGGCTCTGGGTAATCATCTTCAACCTGATTTCGATCGAGGCATAGTGCAAAGTGCAACACAGTGTCATACATCAAAACCATGTCGATGTCGTCAATGGGGTGTTCATGCAGATAGAAACGCCTACTGCAATCTTTAGTGCGCATCACAAAGAAAACGTTCGTACCAAGGACTGTTTGACAAAGTTCTATTATAAGTGATACATTGTTGTCGCTTTTGTGCCGATGCGCCGTTGCGAACTCTCACTTGTATCGTCCCCATCGGCCCTGAGAGAGGACAAATAAATACCCAAACATGATAACAATCAAATCTCGTAATCATACTCACATTAATAATCAATGTTATAAATTCAACTATTATGCTTAAGTAACTGGCAAGCTAAACATGTCGAAATAAATAAGAAGTTGTGAAAATCAGGATTCAGAATATCAGCTACTTGCGTGTTGATTCAATATGGTTAATAATGATGCACCTAAGCATTTTTAAGCGTCATTTTAAGTAAGTTCAAATTAAATGTGAAAATCCTTCTTTTCTGAATATAGGAAGATTTCTGATGCGTATGTTGTCATTATAGATATTTTTATTGTAAACAAACACTTAATTTGATATGTACAATGTACATACAATATGAGAAGGGTGACGACATCTAACGAACAAACAAAACAATATTATATATATATACAAAGATCAATAAGAGCGAAAACAAACATGGAGAAATAGCAAAATACAGAGGAAGACAACATTAACTTATCACTGTGATTATTTGTTTGTTTAGATCGAAGAGCTGATTCAGGAAGGCCATTGCACATATGCGGAAAGCAAGATATAAAATTTTGAAATAAATGTTTCCGGATTCAAAGCGGTTACCATCAAACAAAATCATGGTAAACTGAAATTCTTATATATGTGCAAAAAAACGGCTTACATATTATTATTATCATAAAAATAAACTTAAAAAAAATAATCTTCAACAAAGATAAATATACTCTACACATTGTTCTGTCCATGAAATATCACAACCCTTAACTCCAATAGTGTACATCATATATGTCAATTAACGTAATGTTGTTTAAATGCCAAGCAATCCGTTTAATATAATTCGGCCATTTAAAACATATTTTGCACCAATTACCAAACCTGAAAAATCTATTTTGCTGATGTAGTGTAGAAAAAAGTTATTAGATCAAATTGCAATTATTTATCTCATCAATACGTGGTCTATTTATTAATAAATAAATGCTGTAAATGTTGGTAGAAATTGTACAATATGTGTTTTACGTTATAATTAGCGAAGTGAATATGTCTGGGTGGTAGAGGTTAAATAATGGGTAATTTACACAGTAATTGGTGTATGTTATTAATTGGCCGATCGCGTTTCCTTTATAATGTCATTTCTGTGCCTGTTATCATTTCTGATAACACTTTTTTTCATATTCAACGAAAAAATTAATACACATGAACTTAACTTCACGTGATATTGAACTCGAAAACAAGCGGTATTTATTGAGAAAAAAAATAGTTTAAATATGTCCTTTAAACAAAACACGAAGTAGGGTCCTGTTAATTTAACAGAAACACATCTTGTTTTTGGCTGATATAGCTAATTGAAACAAAATCCATTCTAACAAAGATAGATAAATAAATTTAGAAAAGAATTCCATAAACAACACATCGTGGAGGATATGCCATGTATACTGGATATATATTTGATGCAAGATAACAAAGAATCACAAATCATAAAGGAACAAACATATGCAATTCTGTTTGGTTCTAACATAAGTCTAAAAGTATATCACACTGCTTTTTAAAGAAGGTTCTAACTAATGTAAATGTGGCAGTGAAACCCATGCCGTCGGGTGCTTCATTCGGCGACGTTTCTGTAGCAAAGAAAGGACGTCAACTGATGAGTATGCTTTCCTCATACCGTTTCTGTTCATTCTCCTTTAAAGATGGTTGAAATATGCTACTGCCTCCTCGCCAGACGTTAAAGAGAAAAATATATACCACAGTTGCAACCCGCTAGGGCAAAGTCAAACACAGAGCCGATGAGATTAAAATGAGACAAAGGGTGAGACAACAACAAAAGAGTGGCTACATCAGGAAATACGTAGAAAGAAAACCATTCCTAAATCACACCTGGCATAAGCCTATTCTTCTTTTGTCAAATCCAGGAGAGAACCGAACGATCTAAGACATGTTTACCAAATCGGTAACTATGGGTCGTGAACGCTCACATGATTTACATACATGACAAACAAAATATCTATACGATCAATATTTTCCGCCTGTTATTCAAAATTATAAAGGCACTATATAGATATATTTAATATATACCACGTATGATATCTGATTTTACGACTGAGCTAACGACAAGCTGGAGACGGATATTGTATGTGAAACGGTCTTAATTTGACAACAAAAGTAAAAGAGGAGAAAACAGAAACGGTAAAGAAGTGAAGGAATTATATTTTATAAACCAGCTAACGTCCAACCATTTCTACTGAAACTACAAATGGTTGCTAGGTTACCATTAGCCATCCATCCTGTTTGTCTCATAGACGCTATTAGAAACTGCCGAGTACTTCCGAGTAGTTATAATGACAGCACCAAGAGGACCTATTATGACAAGACAAGAGGTTGAGAACGCTTTCTTATTATTATTGCATTTGGACGGTAACTTAGAAAACTACAGAAACTTGAACATATATTTCTACTTCAAAATTTCATATTTTTTGCAAAATTTGAAACTGACACTTTCATAGATAATGGTGTTTAAAACGCTGCTAAATTGCGTATTCATAAAGATAGAAACCATAAATTTATAATAAAAAAAAAAACAATAAAAATTCTCAAATACCTTTCTAAAACCATTCTGTTACTGTATTCTTAGCGATAAAGCTTGCAGGGAACAAAATTATTTAAGGATTGGGAATATGAAATAGTTTTATGACTATCAAACTACGCATTAAGTAGGTTCTGGAGCTCTTTATGCCGTCATCAAACAAAGCTGTATAATAAATTGAAAGCCAATTGCGGAATCCCAAACCTAATTTTGTCATTGCTATTCATATAGGCGGTCTTCGAGTTAGTGGACCGACATACTATTTAGGACATCGTCTAGTGCATTAACAGATCTGTCACGTGACTTTCTTATATCCTAGTTCTGCTTGGAGAATGGATTGCCTTTCCCGTCACATCCTCTACAATCCGGCGCTGAGTTTACTGCAGGTGCCAATAGCGACTGTCTCAGGACGGCCTTACGTGACTCAGGTCGAGCGCGCTCAATTAATGAACTTAACGAGGTAAAAGGTGTAAGCACAATAAAAACAACGTTCTGTTGTTAAGTGATGACAAACACCATAAAAACGCCATTAAGGTCTAATTACCTGTAAACGTTGTAAGAAAAGGAGACGTTCCGAATGTAAACATTCCATATTACAGGTAAACGTTGAAAGAAAAGGAGACGGACCGAATATAAACATTGCATATTTAGCGGTTAACATCAAAGGTAATGTGAAACACCAACTTGATGAAAGTGTCAATTATCATATTCATAGATTTCGTTTGGTCAGTTTGAGTCTCGCATGTCAAATGAGTGCATACAATGAAATATTGTGAAATGAAATGGAATGCGTGTTTGGTTGATAACCATTACTGTTGATGATAATTGATAAAATAAACAGCTCGGTAGATACCCTGATATCCCGTTCAAAATCAATTCTTATTATTTCCATTGTGTCAATTTTGCGTCGACCTTCGCGTGCTTCTCTCAATCCAGACACCTTAAAGGGTAAACACATTAGTACTTTGGTGTTTCCTTGGGTGACAATTATTTTTCAATATAACTCTAACACCACGTATATGAACAAATCACGCACTGTTGACAGTGAAAAGGTCGTTTTCATTTTGGAAGCATTTCAGTTATTTTTATGTCTTATTCAATCTTTTTTAATATTCCTACATTAAAGAGATAGTAACCGGAATAATACTAGTATTGTATACGCAATAGAAATTAAGTTATACTTCTGTTAAATGTAAACATAACTAATTAAGTAAACACGATCGTGATCGAAACCTCAATTGCTACATCATAGCTTCACAGAACCCCAGTAGTAGAAACGATAAGATGCATTTGTTGAAGTTATTTGAAAAAAAAATATGAAATCGCATTTCGAAAAAAATTATTCATACGTTATTTGTTTAATATTTTGTGAAGATAAACCGAAAATAAAAATTAATAAAATAACATTTTGACCCTCCCACACACAAAACATGGTTTTTGGTTGGTTTCATCTAGCCACGTTCGAAGGTAAACGCAGTCCTCCATAATCAATTGATATTGACAAGTCACATTGTTTTATTTATAAGT
Source organism: Crassadoma gigantea (assembly GCA_032360845.1). NCBI lineage: Eukaryota > Metazoa > Mollusca > Bivalvia > Pectinida > Pectinidae > Crassadoma > Crassadoma gigantea. The sequence continues at coordinate 25,291 of JAULCA010079981.1, forward strand.
ATACACCTATTAGTTAGTAAAGTCTATCGAGCACAAAGTGATGGCCTATAGTACACATCGCGATGCTGACGCCATCTTGTTCTTTATTTGCGGTTTCTGTCCTGCTGTAGAGATGTTCCTAGAACATAGCGAATGTTGTGGCATTGCTGTCATGGCACCAAGGACGGTATTCCTATATCAGGTAAGTATATTCCTACGTAAAGGAAAGTTTGCCTCCACTAAAGCAAATGTAAGGGTTGGGGCGTCAAAAAAATAATTTAAATAAATAATTAACAGCAAGCTACAGTTCTTACAAAGGCACCACGTGTGACATATCTTAGTCTGTATTATGTTTTATATTCATTAAAATTGGACAGATAAAATATATAATTAATGACAGGTATACACAAATGTCTTTGAGAGTAATTATGTATATTTTTTTTCATTCACATTATTATTTGTAATCTATTGTTTTTAAAAACATCGCTAATCAAACAAACTTAAACACCATTCAGTTCAGGGTCGATATATAGTCGATCATCGCATATCGGCACTGTGATACAAATAACGTATCGGTGTAGTCCACAAACTTTGGTCCACAAAGAAATATATACAAAGCAACCGATAAATGAATAACATAAATATGAAAAGCCAAATAAAGTTGAATAAAGTTAAATGTGTGCAGTGCATGGTGCTCGAACGACATACGTCAAAGAAGCCGAGGTCAAAAAGTCCTCATAACTCGCAACAGGGTTGTGGTGGACATTTCCAAGCGAGGGACCCTTCCTGAAGACACATCGGAAATAATGTACACACCAAAACACTAAGCTGGTTACAAAGGGAAAATAATACACCATATGTGTGTGCACATCGACAAATAACATTAAAAAACATATATATTGTCTGCACCAGAAATGATAACATATTATTCTTAAAGAACGAACAAAAGGTCATTATGTATTCTTTTAATTTATTCTTAAAATGTTGACTAGTTTAAGTGAAGCAATGTTTACTGTATATCTTTAAAATATCATGAAGTGCATGTCAAG
>JAULCA010079982.1:0-15531 GCA_032360845.1 Crassadoma gigantea
ATTTATGCCTTAGTTAATTAACTATATTTTCCCCTAGATAATTCCTGGTTGGTTAGTTTAGTTTATTAAGGACTCCTGTGCCACTACAGTCAAAACACTAGAGAGTTCCACTGGCAGTTTTTTTTCATGCATACATTAACCTCCCCTTACTTTCATGCCCTATATAATTGTACTGGGACTTGGCAACAGTATAGTCAATGAATAGGTAGCTTAGCTAGATCAACCATAACATGACCTGGGTTTGGTTTGGTTTGTTTGTGTTTTACGTCCCATTAACAGCTATGGTCATTTAAGGACGTGCCAGGTTTTGTTGGTGGAGGAAAGCTGGAGTTCCCAGAGAAAGACTACCAACTGACTACCCCACATAGGTCTCGAACCCGAGACCCAGTGGTGGAGGGCTAGTGGTAACAGAATGTCAGACGCCTTAACCACTTGGCCACTACGGTCCCCACCTGATCTGGGATCCCGTGCTCAAATCCTTTTTGGCATGCAGTAACACAGGGATCCTATTAGATTTTCTCAGGGCAGTCAACTTTAAAGAAAAATTTATGAAGATGCCAACATTTGTTTTGGGATGGTTTATAATGTTATTTGTTGTTCAAAAAACTAAACAGCTGTGTTGACAACTTACGGAGGTAAGCTTCCGAGCGGCTGCCCCTCGTACTTCTTGACCATGTCCCGGCCATAGATGTTGGACATCTTGTAGGGGTTGACCGACGCCAGGATGCTTCCCACAAACGTCTGTAGAGAGAGAATAAATACAATAAAAGATATTCCAGTAGCATCATGATTTAGTTAGAAAAAATCTGAAGATAAGAATGACATGTTTCTATTTATAGTAACAGTGCCCTTGAAACCCCCAAAAAGAAAATATTAACAAGAGGCCCTGAAGGCCTGTATCGCTCACCTGGATGTCTAAACAATCATGACAAAATATTCTCTAAATGAGATCCAAGGGAATATGCCAGATCCCAAAGCCAATTGCTAAAGAAATTGTTAAGATATGGACGACGGACGCCACAGGATGGCATAAGTTCACCTTGGACCTGGTGAGCTAATAAAAAAAGGATGAGGGTGTACAAATATTGTTTACAAAATTTCTTCAATGCTCTGTCAAGATCTTGTTTCATAGTGGTATTCAGGTGGATAAAACTATTTAATCATAAAATCTTTTTTTTTTTGCAAAACATGAAACTGTAATTAATTAGGATATCCTGAGTAAAATTGAGCTGAGAACCATTTCACTTGGTACACTATCCACAGATCTGATATTTGAACCCGGAAGAAAAAATATGAGCAAACTGTACACAATGAAAGTAGCAAGGCATGATAAAACATTTCAAAGCACACTCCAATGCCGATCCATTTAAATCCACCTGTTTACATAGAACACACTCAATATGCACTAAGAAACCACTTTTGATGAGCAGACAGCTATAAGGAACCATTATACAAATACATAAAGAAGTAATTTTGCCTGAAGTAGCAGACAAATTTTAGATCTTATGTACTGGGTTTTTCAAAAAAAAAATAACTCTTGAATATTACCAACATGAGACAGCTACCCTGCACACCAAACATTTTCTTATCTAACATAACAGACTGTATTTTTTGGGTTTATTGTTTGTTGAAACAACCTGACAATTCTTGAACAGTTCCAACATGAGAGAACTACCATGCACACAGCATATTGCGAAATTTTTGCTTTTCTTTTTTAACTCAACAAAACTATGATCCTTGTATTTTTATAACCTAGAGTTGGCCACACCTTCAGACACAATATTGCGAAATTCATTTTGTATGCATAAGTTTATCACATGACTAGAAAAGATTTTTCACCTGTTCAAAAATTGTTCATGAAAATTGTGTAAATTTAAAAATCACATCATATTTCAAAATGACTTTGTGATATTTTGAAAAGAGATGTTTTGAGCATTTTTTAAAGTTTCATGAATTAATCTTTTTTATTGTAAAAAACATAAAACCTGTCTCCAAATGATACTTTAAATAACTGAGACGTTTATATGCAGTTAACAAAAAATTTACATTAAAATAAAAACAAAACAAATCTTGCTATATGACACGATACATTTACTGTTATTTCAAATAAATTTTAAATGTTTTTTTTTGTCTTTATTATTTCAATCGCATTTAAAACTGTTCATTATTTCTTAAAAATATCTGAAACTACTTTCGATGAACAGAATGGACAATAATATGAACGGAGTGCTTTGGTTTTTACCCAATAGATTCAGCAAATAACACATAATTTCTTTTCAAAATATGAACTTCTGTGATAAATGGAATCCTACATTCGTGCATATGTCATATCAAATTCATATTAAATTTATTAAACCTGTTTAATAAATTTTATTAACATGACATAGACATACATTAATTATCCTCAATTTATCTTAAATTAGAGCATGACTCTGACATTACAGGTACCAGGTATGTAGAATTCTGTGACAGTTTTCACATTAGTGAACTTGCATCATCTGCAAAGTGGCACAATGCTTTTGATTCTGTACAATAAAATGTATGGGTGCAAGGAAGATAAACAATATACATAAGAGAACCCTCTGATCCTTGGATTTTGAGGACGAAGTAAAATTAAATGGGAATTTTTAGTACAAATTATGGATAATAGACAAACAGTTATGAAGACAACTAGCTGACTTACATACCTGCCACTTTTCCATGGGGGATATTGAACATGCTTATAACTCAAAGCATAAATAAAATATGTATACAACACCCCCAGGTAAAAAAAAAAACACTTTTAAATGGCTTCTTCGGAGCTGTTCTTTTAATTAGATGATATCATCAGATTTTAGGAAATAGAAATTGTTTAGCAAATTCACAGGTTGAAAATGCTCAATTTTAGGGCCTGAAATCGGGATCCTCCCTTCTTAATAGAGAGTTGGAAATTGTGGAATTAAAATTAGAAGTAGCTTAATCTACTCTAGTATAAATCGTCTGATTTCACTGAACATAATATTTCTGATGACGTCTTTTGACAGACGTAAATATTCCTTGTTTACATCAACACTGGGGATGGCGGAGCTTTACCTATCCCAGTATACACCAGGGCTTAAAACCACGTATTGCTTAAACACAACAATGAAATGTGTGCCGCGGGCCATTTTGAAAAATATACAAACATCTTTATCTGAATGGCAGCGACTATAAAATTTGACTTACATATATACGCTCCCTTTCATATCTAGCCTCGAGGTTGTGAAGAATTGTGCCTTCATCCAGAACACTGTTAAAAGAAATAAAAATATCTTAGGCAATTCATAAATATAATGTACGGTAAATAACAAAACTTTTGCCTTCATCTCAATAATATTACATATGATGATATCAAAAATTAGGAATGTTAACTATCATTTATATGGTATTCAAGGCTCTGGTGATTCAAATATTTGGAGACTGATTCAAATTTAGTGGAAAAATATTTTTTGATTAATGGCATGTTCGATAAATATTTTCGAGAAATTGAAATATTATGTACAAATTATATTGCTATATTCAAATATTCAGCATGTTGTTATGGAGCTTAAATCAAGAATTTCCTAAAAAAAAATGCACTTATTTGACCTTTGATCTTGAGGTCAAGATCATTGTGACCTTAGATATTGACAGCTCACCGACATTGTCTGTGGGAGAAGCAGGTCTGCTGCATTTAGGTTTCATTAAGATATCATTGTTTAAAAGTTATGGCCCAGACAAGAAACCAGAAGTAGAACCAGTACGTAAACAATATGTTTTTGAACGTAGACAAAATAAAGTGCCTAGTCATATATCATGCTATACATATATATCTCATATCAAAATCATGACACATTTACCGTAATCGTAAAAAAAAAATCATAAACATATCAAGCTGTGAATTAGGATTTCTTAGATACATCTTGGTGATATTTTCATGCTACACCCTGTATTTATAATATTTCAAAACTGTCTTCTGTCGAGGTTAAATATTTATGTATTCAAATATATTCGCTTAATGTTATCAAATAAATTCACTAACGACCCTAGACTGCATTCAGGTAGCGCGATAGAATTTTGAAAAGATTCAATTTGTTCAAACCCGTCTATATAAGAAAATATATAAACTTCATACCCAACTTCATTCAAGAATCTATTCAATAGGAATTGAGGTCAAAGGTCAATACTGTGTACGAAATAAACGGAAATAGACGCTTTATTGTTAGATTACTGTTTACCTGGTTTAACAAAAAGATAACGATTGCACACGCTATTTTATTTACTACTGCAGGGATTCTAGTAAATTACTTTAAATTTAGATAATTTCATCAGGAATTTCTCACTTTGAATGTTATTGACAAGAAACCAATTACATAAAAAAAAAAGTAGGCCAGATTTTGTAATTTTGTTCGCACTATTGAAGCATTTTTCGAAACTCATTTTACAAAAGAGAAATTCAATCGGATTTCCTTTATGTTTTTACAAAGGTACATATTTTGCGATGATCGGAATGCTCAAGACATCATTAAATAGTGATACATTACATTACAGCTAAAGATTTCTAAAGCTCTCTAACATAAGTATTATAAATATGAAAAGCAATCTGTCTTTTTTGATGATCGGTGAATTACTTTCAAAACATTGGGCATGCTTTCACGTAAGATACACAAAAAAGATGACAAGTTCTCTTGTCACCTAAGGTATATAACTCTCAAATGTAAACGATTAACATCAAGATCTAACGAGATTTGAACGAAGGTAGTTTAGATGTGTATTTTCATGTATAACTCTCAGATGTGAACGATTAAAATCAAGATCTAACAAGACTTTGAATGAATAAAAGATACAATTTTTGTATTATATAATGTTCACACTCACACCTCAATGAAAGCGCCACGTAACAGTAACAGGAGAAAATACAGAAAATGCGCAATTTATTACAAAATGGCCGCCCATTAGTCTGGGAAAATGTCCTAACAAATTTCTATTGAAATCTTCAATCCAAGTGCAAATAACTATTACCGGTGCACGAAACTGTAAATCTAGTACACATGAACTCCTAACGACATTTTATTGTGAACAAAGTAATAATCTTATTTAAATAATTAGACATTACTGTTTTAAGCAAATTGTCAGCTTAACACATAATAATTCATCATACAACAAATTCATCAGCGATATATTCAAAAGTTACCTAAGGTAAAAATTTCAACCGAAATAGATGGAACAGTAATTTAACATGATCATCTGAAAATAATCTCATGAAAATAAAGGTCCTTTTTCTGATAAAATAAAATCAAAATCGATATCATAAGCTAACAGCACTTTGAGAAAATTGAGTATAGGAACTTAAATTAGCCACAGGTTTGTATTTTTGAGTGAATTCTTACACCATTTTACGTCATTGTTTTTATCATTGTTCAGTCATGTGTGTCAGTACAGACAGATTTCTGTAATTAAAACCATGGTGTTAGATTTCACATCCTTAAAATTAAACTAAATCAGACTCTCTGACAATTTGAGCCAATTTTCTGATCACTGAACCATATATTATGCACAATTTCATACATAATGAAAACTTACAGATATATAAAAAATATATAGATTGGAATTTTTAAATATTCGATCCTTGTTTGCGGTTGAGAGGATTTTGTAAAAATACCGTAAATTATATAAAGGATCCAGTGTCCATAATACATTACCATGTATAGTCTGTCTTTTCGTATTGCTAAGTTATCTGCTATTGTGAGCAAGCATTGATTGTTACGTCATTAGTTTGTGTGAGAAAATTACGTCGTTTTCACAAAAATTTATGACGTTACTCTCACAAACAAATGTCGTAACAATCAATACCTGCTCACAAGAGCAGATAACTCCGCAATACGAAAAGTCGGAATATTAATATATATTGACAACAATTCATTGTAATTTTACCGTATTTGCCATTCAATTGTAGCAGAATTGGACTGGGTGGGTTGTTATAGCGACCAGGATCTAAATTCAATTGGTAGAGCATCTGTTTAGAGTTCGGAGTCCAGGGTTTTAACCCCAGTCTGGCTGCGAATTTCTCTTCTCCAGGTATTAAAACAATGGTGTTTGTGATACTCAATTCTTGAAACATGGGTTTTGTTTTACTTTGCAAGGGGAAACCCCAACCTGGGTAGTAAATAGTGATGTCTTTGGGGCTGAAGACTTAGAAAAAGGAGAGAGGAATGTAGTGAAATTGGACTAGGTCGAACATCGGCGACCAGGTAGCTCAATTGGTAGAGTGCCCATCTAGAGTTTCGGAGTGTTCCAGGTTCAAACCCCAGTCTGGCAGTGCTTCTTTTTGCTTTTACTACATGTCAATGACGAAAAAATTCTGCTTGAGTGCTAAACTTGAGAAAGCCAGTGAAGTGGAAAATATTGGTCACAATGACCTACATTAGATATTAATGACTGCTGTAGCACTCAAAGTTTATAATGAAGCTTACCGCAAAGTTTAACAAAAAAAACATACTACAGACAGAAATGTTGTATACTAAGTTCATACAGGCCCATTTTGGGCTTTTTCCATGCATAAAATTTGCTACATTTCCCCTAATATTATTGTTCATTCACTTTAAAACAGTTATGATGCAAATACAAAACTAAAGTTAATAGTTATTGTAGGGTAATTCCCTATTTCAACACTTGCACCTAAACTTTTACCTGGCGACGCCGATGCCGGGGTGATTACATAAGCGCCTCTATTCTTCGAATAGGAGAGCGAAAAAGCTAACACTTAACAACCCTATCCCATTTTTGCAGCGATATATACATATATATTGGAGGGGTGCTTATTGAGGTAAACATGGTGATGCATTCCAAACACACCTGGATATGACGGATTTGTATGTTCACATAAATCACCTACATTAAATTTTTAGAGGTATTTAAACAGAAATCCTTTGATAAAATCAAAGTGACACCATGTTGTAATTTAAATTACAAAAAAAAATCAGTGATTTTCCTATAGCTAGATCACAAGGCCTTAAAACTGAACAGAATATGTACAATAACCATTCAAAACAGAAAAAGTTTACAAAAGAAATTTGAAAATATGTAATAATTGTCTTTGTCTTTCATTCAAATTTTGATTGAAGTCAAACAAAACAATATCGTCATTAAAGTTAATTTTTCACCTTGATAATTAGAAAAGTATGCTAATTTTCTCATACACCTGGAACATTTGAACTCCATAACCTTTAACCTGTAAAATCAACAATCAATTTATTCAGGTCAATGGGCATGAATACTTTTGAATTTAGCTTGTCTTCATGATCATGAAATCATGAAAAAAAACCTCCTGAAAACGGGATAACTTGCAGTATGCAGTACAGTTGTATAGATAATATTTAATACAATATATTCAGTTAACTTCATTTCCATGAGTACTTGTATTTTGAGATTGTGCTTTAAAGATCAACCGAGGATTAATTTGTGTAAGAAACATTGAAGGATGGGATACTTTCCTAGCTAAATAATATTGGTGGGATATATATCTCCTTACAAAAAAAAAGTGAAAAATAACGACCTGGTGTAATATCATTATTAGCCCTTTCACCCCAAGGTAACTTTAGTAGACTCTACCATGCATTTATGGGGGTGAGTCCATTAAGGTCTACAGTGGTGAAAGGTTTAATAGCCTCTAAATAATACAAGTAATAATTTATTGTTATTATAAAGTTGCACATTGAAACTCGTTTGTTTCATTACGTTTTACAGTAAGGACATACTACTGAATCTATCTATGGTTCCATTTAGGAATGTTACCCCAATTTTCTACATCAGGAGTGTTCTATCATCATTTCTTTTTATCCAAAATTTCATATCAATAATGTGTTCGATCTGCAATGAGGATTGCGGTATTGAGACTTAGAATAAACATCGTAATATCTTGTCTTTGTTCACGTAAACCTTCTCGGGGCATAAACACATTCCAAAACGTTTACAAGATCTGGTGAAGTGCATGTGTATATCTTTAGCAACACTTAAACTGTCAGAGATCAAAATCAGAACTTTGCATGTTTTTCCATTTCAAAACATCAAGTTGACACATTCTCCTGCGTCTAGGAACGCAAGAGTCTAAATGACTTGTATACGAGTTTTATGCATACTTAAAACTGTCAGAGCAGGTCCACATTCGGTAACAACAATATCATGTAAATGATACATGTGTACCTGCGTGACTTTATAAAAAATATTTTAACATGTGGCAAAGCATGTTTACAGGAAATGTTCGGACAGAATTTTTTTGCGTATATGTCTTTGTCCGCGATTTGACTGTATTGGGACCTATAAAGATTTTCCCAACAACGATTTGATTTGTCTGAACATTACTGTTATTTAACCATTATAAGACTTCATTCGATATTAGAAGGATATATTTGCAAATCTTTAAGCTTTCTCTGTACATGGAGTCAATGTTTAAAATAGGCTCAGTGCCACATTTTACTCCCCAAAGTCAGGCAATCAACTAAACCCTATTTAAATCTTATTTGTTAAGATCTGCAACTGAAGTAAATTGCTAGGGACCTGAGTTCAACTGGTACTCGCAGCAAGTAACTTGAGTCCAGAGGGTTATGGGTCTCAATCTAAAGAAAGTGGTCAATTTCAGTTGTTTAAACCCCAAAGTTTGTTAATTTCATTTGTTTACACCCCGAAATCTGACCTATCTGAGTTGTTTCATACCCAGAGTGTGTTCTATTTATAATTTCCCCAAGTGTGGCCTAGTTCTGTCGTTTAAACCTCACAATCTGACCTATTTCAATTGTTTTACTAAATTCACCCCTGAAATTTCATAATGAACTATTCCAACCTTTGAATTGGATGATTTCAAATTTGTCTTCAGGGGTTAATGAGTTAATCCCCAGATTGTGGCTATATTGCAGTAGTTTCTTAATCACTAAGTGAGGTAGTTTTTCCAAGTCCAATCGGCATTGTGGCTTTGTGATATTTTTTTATACCTGCCCCAAATTGCAGCCTATTGCAGTAGTTTATTCCAGATGTTGAAATTAATAATTCTCTGTTTAATATTTCAGTTGTCTCATGCCTATAGAAAGAAGTCTGGTCTGTTGCAGGTGTCCTAGCTATTATACTGTCCCTACAGAAGTTATGTCCTGCGAATATATTACGGTATCACAGAAATAAGACTCAATGAATGACACACAACAATACAGGTCGTACCTAACGCTACCATAGTCACATAAAAATCACACCTGTACATGTGCACCTTGTTAGGGACACGAACCTTTCACCAGGTAAGGTCAGTCTGACCATAATGGACAATTCATGTTTAGTTTGATGTCCACACACCGAAGGAACTGACCACCGTACCTAGTACTGTATGAACATATTGTCCTTAACTGACCAACACAATGACCATCATGTAAGCCTGACTATGCATTGGTATCAATCATTCTTCAAAGATGTCTTTTGAAATTGTTGTTTGTGACAGACATTTTTCTTGTCGAATGAAGCCAATTTAAAAGACTGATTTAAGGTCTATTCTCATAGCCTTATCTTTACCTGGTGTCTTTATCATAAAACAAATTTTAGAGTCAGTTATTGCCTTTTCGGATGGACACCAGTCAGGCATGGGGTTACTTCCCACCAAAGGGATACTCATTTGAACAGCTAGGTAGACTAAAACAATCAGTCCAAAGGCACTTAACACCAATAAGCTCAAACTCCATCCTAAAATTTTGAAATTATTTTGTCTTTTGGTCAGTAAAAAAATTTACAACGAACTTAGAAACATTGTTATCATTAAAAAAAAAAATTTTTTTTGAAAATAAATTCATAAATAATTTCAGATTTGCTTTATAAAGTTAAAGATTTAAAGTTCCAGCTAATTTCTTTTAAATCTCCCAGGCTTGGGATATAGCCATTTCAAAGCCGACATTATCTAAATGGGTAGTCTTTATTTTCTCCGCATTATATAAGACACACAATAATGCTTAGCCACTGGTAAATGTCCTACGTCTTTAAACTGACCATAAAATCAATCAAACTGGACACAGGGATATTAAAGGGTGGTGACCTTACATGCCAAAACCCAGTATGAAACACACTACACATTCCTATATCTGATCCCTGCCACCAGATTGTGGTCAGGTAATACCGTATTTTCTCTTCAATAGCTCACACTATTTATCTGGCCCCACACCCAAATTTCTTAGCAATTTAACAAAAAAAAGATGTTGTAACATATTGTAATAGACATTTTTTCATTGAAAATTCAAGATCAATTTTGGAACAAACCCAGAGAATCCATTTTTTACCTGATTTAAATATCCCCGGGCTTATCTGCGGTCAATTGCGGTAGACATTAATATTAGATACCAGGCCTAGATTACACTAATCCCGAACACTTAGACCATTCCTTGGTCTTCCTCTTAAATTCTTTAGACCTTCTGGCCGAGAAACCTTCCCTGGATAGTCATACTAATAACAGCAGCAGTCCATTTGTAGTGGATTTACATTGAAAGAAATTCTCCGTAATTTACAATTCAAATGAATATTTTCACAATCTGGTTTGGTTTGTTTGTGTTTTAGGGCCTATTAACAGCTTTGGTCATTTAATTAAGGATGTGCCAGGTTTAGGTGGGAGGGGTTGGAAAGCAGAGCTCCCTGAGAAAAACCACCCACCTACAGCCAATACCTGGCGCCCCATGGATCACAATGTTTCAACCTGTGACCTAGTGGTGGAAGGCTAGTGGTAGCAGAATCTCAGACACCTTAACCACTTGGCCACTGTGGCCCCTATCTTCACAACTCAACACAAGAGTTATGTGATAAAAGATAGAATTGCTTACAATCAAATCTAGCAAAATACAAAATAAACAAACAAATAAACAAGACTGCACAAAAATAAAATCATAAACAAATTGTTTACCTGAGGTTAATCATATCCTCCACACCCTTCTCATTATGGTCGTCCTCCATCTTGGTTTCTGGTTTTCCAAGCAACTCAGTCTATAAAGATAAGATTTATTTATGTACATCATTCTTCCATGGGAACAGCATTACTAGTCTTTTATAAGTTTGCTTTTTGAGTAAAAAATTCATACAATCTTAATGATATGTGATACCTTAGTTTTGCACAAGCACCTCCATTTCAAAAGAGTTCTAAAAAGTGAAAATAATCTTTTTAAAGAAACATTGTGATCCATTTTCTTACTTATATTTCCCCATTGGTTAATTCATACTTATCAACAATTCCTTTTTTTTAAATATTTTTTATTTCTCTCCGTCTTATTTGGTTTTTTTTTTTAATATTCTTATATTTTTTTGAATTTCACATAAAGGGTTTTCCTTTTTTATTTTTTTAAAAACAACAGGAATTGTAGAGAAAAGGGAAAGAACTGAAATGCAGATTATTCATGATGCAATTTGTTTGCAAATTACTGAATACCCGATAAAAGTTCATTTAACATTTAAATAAAACAAAAAAAGATTTACGCTGGAATCCATAAAATATTTTATCTTTTGGGATGAAACAAACAACTAGGCCCTATCTATTTGAATATAACCAAGCATACAATCTTACCAAATATTTTTAGAAAAAGATAAAGCTTTCAAAAACTAATATGATTTGACGAATATGGTGGAAGGGAAACTGACACAAAAGTTTCCGCCCATCAATGGCTTCTTATCGTCATAGTGACATACTTATGTTACATCGTATATTATGCAATGTGCAAATTTCATGTTTTGTTAAAACTTGAAAGGTTAACAAAGATTGATTAATTAAATGCTATGATTCTATTGACATGGAATTAAATTTATGCATTACATGTATGCACAAATTTCTGCCTGTCAATCCATGATGCAACATTTTCATTTTTTATGACATCAATTCACGGCTAAGGCAAAAAGTGATGATGTTTTTTGCTCACAAATTATGTCAACACACGTAATATGGCGACACAAAAGAGGGAAAACATTATTAAACTTTTCTCCATTACGTACACAGTACCTGTATAAAGACACCAGTAAACAGTAAATAAAATTTGGTCTATTAACACAAGTGATCTCTTACACAAGTGGTTTTTTGATACAGACAGTCTCTTAATACAGGTGGTCTCTTAATTCCAGCAGTCTCTTAATACAGGCAGTCTCTTAATACAGGCAGTCTCTTAATACAGGTGGTCTCTTTAAACAAGTTCATATTGCAAAAGAATCACTAAAATCAGATAAGTAAAAGTGGTTTTTAACACAGGTAGTTTTTTAATGTAGGTAGTTCTGTTATTAGGATTGTCTGCATGATAAATAAGAGACTTTGCATTATACTTCCTTAAATGCAGGTACCAATCAATACAGCTAGCTAGACTGTTCTCAATGAAAAGTGAAAGTAAACATCTCACAGACTAGAAGACAATGATTGTGATAATTAACACAGATGTGTCAAAGGATAACACTGACTTTGATATACCTACAGCATCTCAATAAATGTTTTGCAATGTGACAACTGTTTGTGTTAGTGGCCCAGTGATCATGCTACGGGGCGGGTTTCGTCAGACACGATAGCGTGACAAATGGACAGTTGACATTCGATGACAGTAACTACACAGCAACCACAAGAGTGAACTTATAATTTACGGCCAAAACATTAATTAATTTCCATACCAGTCCGGTAAAAGTGGATATTTACGAGGTAACAGTTATGACCCTTTCAAAGAGAGGCGGTTATGTTGGAAAGGTCAAAGGTTGAATTTTCATTCATAATCTTGGATTGACTGATGTTTCAAAAATTTGGGGGTTGAATTATTGGATGAAGAGTTTTCGAAATGAATAAAACATGTGTATATTCAGTGTGGTTTTGTTGAAAAGCATCAACCTACATTATTGCCCTGAGGCATCTTTTTTAAACAGTTAAACAAGTGTGTTTGTGCCGACAATTTGAATTGCATGAGCGTAAATATTTACAAACACAATGATTTAAGTCTGAACTTGTGATCTTTAATGTCGACAGAGTGACATTAGTCATATGGACAACTGAATTTTAACACCGGCAATTCATAAGTAAACTGGCACATTCGTAAAGGACTTGGAAAAAAACTTTAGTCTTCACACGCTGAAATATACATTGTATACATTTATGTTTATCTATACTAACACGAATGCTGGCGTGTTACCGTCAAATGATCGGGTCCCTTTTTTGCAAACAACCATGATGCTTTTGTTCACTCAACCTGGTCCCCAATAGCTTCCACAGGTAGAAATTTGACTTTGTACGTTTTGAGGAAAGGAAAACCTGTTCAGACTCTCTCATCAGTTCCAAATGATTAACCAGCCAATCAGCTACCCATAAGGCAAACGGCACAAACACAATTGATGTTCGTTTCGCCTGTAGTGATTGTTGAAAAATATGTTTGAAGATTTTATCTCGTTCTCAGTGCCCCTTAAGCAATTTTTCTTGTGTCACAGAAAAACGTTTTAAGAGCAATTTTTACCTCCATAAAATTTACTGCATTCTTTCCGTGATAGAAATTGTTTTTGTTAAAATAAGAAGGTGGATTTAAAAACTTTTAAGGATATAAGCTACCTTACACTGCCATGCACCTCCATTTCAAAAGAGTTCTGAACCAAGATATTGTCTTTTTATGAATATATCATGAGAACAAATTTGTAACATATTCTAGGAACTAGTAATTTTATGCTAACCCTTTCACCACTGCAGACCATAATGGAATTTACCAGATCAATGCATGGTAGAGTCTTATAAAGCTACATAGGGGTAAATTGGGTTGAATAAAATATATAACATAACATTATTCTACACTTTGTCATTCTCCATTCAAACCCAGAGTCCCTGACGAACCCAAATTATCACCCTTCTTCCCCCTCAGCCCACCCTTAAACATAAACATTTGATTTTCTAATAAACAACTTTTGACACTTATCATTTGATTTTGATCCTAACGCATATGTCCTTAACCAATCCAAGTGACCCTTTTTTGTCATCACTTTTCTTATTCAACCCTTGGTAACACTCCATTTTGACTGAAATCTTCATCGCCACTGTAACCCTAAACACTTAACCCTCCTTTGACAGTTATCAACATAACTTTCTTACCTATCATCCCTTTCCCTACACCAAACATCTAACCCAAAATACAAATCCCTGTAAACCATTATCAATAATTCAAATATACCGTAAATACCCCAGCCCATCATCTAACCCCCTACACCAACCCATTCTTAAAAGTATCTTTTTACTTTTCTTTTCACTTATTCACCCCTGAAATTTCATAACGAACTATGCCAACCTTTGAAATGAAAGAGTTCAAATGTGTCTTCAGGGGTGAATGGGTTAACCCTTAATAGTCTCATCCGTGATACAAACCTATTTTGATTATTTCCTATTAGATTTGTTTTGCTCCCATCCCCTCCCCTCCTGCCGAGGCCCCCCTTCCCCCTTCTCCACTACCCCTATATATCCTCCTTAAATATGTCAATTAACCAATTCAAAATTTTTTGGTTCAACCCAAGAAATCTTTCTATTTTTCTTGGCAGCATTAACTCTCAGCCCTGAAATACATCAATCCAAACTAACAAACTCCTGAACCTTGTAATATTTCCATTTAAACCTTTTTACTAATCAATTCATCCCTACCTAACTGCCTTGCACATCAATATTACCGTAAATATACAAATAACTGTTTTCTAATTAGGATTAAATACGTTAAATGACATATATATATAACATAAATTTTATAAAATAATGTTCATGTTTCAAAAAAGAATCCTTTGAAAATACATGTTGCATAAAGCTACATTAATTGATTAAAATTTGCAGACATTCTAAGTGGAAATAACTTCATTAAATTGATATCTATATCCTTATACATTTAAGACACACACTGAGCACACTTCTCGTATACATACCTGTACACAATCTACCTGTAAATACCTGTCCGATACCTAATCTCCTTATCATCCTGTAATTATTCGGCATAATCTCCCGACAATAGCCTTATGCAGCTTTTCATTGACATTAAAACTCCGACTTTCCTTACGACAGGTAGGTCTAATGATAGGCCAATACTTGTACCACTGTTGATATTTTCAATTGCTAAGGTTGTAATTTTCATGACCTGATAAGAAAATAGATTACATTCACTACCGCACAAAATACCTAATACTGTTTTCAAACTCAACTATAGTTTGTGAAGTGCGAGTTTCTTTTTTAAATGCATAGAACATAAATACCCCCCCAAACCTGAAAGAAAAAACAGAATTATTGTATTTTTGTGATAAACAATTACAAACCATTGATTTTCACTTTGTGCTGCTAAATACTTGAAAGAGAATAAATTTCATAATTGAAACCTACATACATATACTTAGAAACTTGATATACTATGATTTGAAATTTGAGATTTTTATATACCTTTCTGAGGAATTGAAATTATAAGGTGAGTTTACTTTTGTGTTTAATAGCTATTGACACATTTAATAATACACAGCCAAAATCAACAATAAGCAATTTGGTGTAAACCCTTTTAA
>JAULCA010080204.1:0-16732 GCA_032360845.1 Crassadoma gigantea
TGCAGTACACCTTGGTCTCGACGATTGCTAAATATATAATCTGTTTATGTTATTGAAATGGTAATGGAATGCCATGTCAAATTTTTAATTTCAAGGTACCAGAAAGCGATTCGGCGTGTAGGAATAGACAATGGTAATGTTCAGCAACGAGATTTCCCATATAATAACAACATTTAAAACAAATCCAAAATATGTTTCTTACTGTCCATCCCCTCTGTTGTAATTTGGACACGTGATTAACGCCTGGTGGACAATTTTTACTTTACATTATTTTTGTGTGAAAAACACTGGAGATATAGTCATTGATAGACGTTCTTAAAGCATATAGAGAATATAATGCAAAGGCATCTGATACGTTGGTACTTGCTGGACACATGTATGGATGAATAATTAATTGGTTTTACTATTCATAAGAGGTTGATTTTTCAATATGATAATTCCTGCCAAATATTACAAGCTCACATACTACTTATTAATTTTGTACAACTTCATATATTGTAAACGTAATCATATCGAAATATTAATATCCAGGTTGACACGAGAACCCCTATCATCCAGAAGACTCAGATGCTCAAAGGTTGATAAAGGCCGAAGGTTGAGATGGGGTAGGATATCGATAGGATATCAAAATTGCCTTATTGTGACTGTTTATCGTTTTCATACAAAATCAATAATTGTTCATTAACATAACAAATACAAAATCAGTTTTTATATGTGGCGACTTGGGGTAAGATGATTGATGATGTCAATTCTATTATGACGCAAATAGGATGGATATGGTGTGTTGAGAACAGATGTGACGCATGGGGGTAGATATGAATTGGGCCGCCAAGATATGACCTATATATTGCATATTTAGCAAATTACATATAACAAAATCGTATACTTAAAGTGACCAAAATCACTGAGAATTATATGATAGAGTTAGTTATCACTGTATCAATCTGACACACTCATCTGATAAGATATTATGTGAGTGGTAAACAACAACTTAACGGATGAAATAAAAAATAAAAAAAATTGTCGTAATGAACTGTCCCTCATAACGTATAAAGCAACCCTCAATTAAAACAAGTATCATCTACTAAAATATGTACAGCATTTATCACATATAAAAAAGGATGGATGCCAATTTTGGCCTTCTGGTGGATAATCTTTTCGGCCATTTTTATTATTTGCAGCTTTAGTGTTACACAAAGCATTTCAATTATAATGAAAATTTCAAAATATTACATGTAGTTTTCTCAAAAGAGACTATTTGTGAGTTGTTCCATCACATTACCCCTTCTTATCTCGTAGGGATCTCAAGCTGACCTTAACTTCTTTGTTAAGAGTGTGATAATTACCTGAAGGCAAGTGGTAAATTAATTGCTGTTTCAGTTATCTTTCAAATATAGGCGGTCTTGTAACCAAGTGCAGAGTGACATGAACTGTACAGCTGTCAGGGACTAAGGGAGGCCTAACTTTATTTCATGCCTATTTTCATTTGATAATTATTTAATTAATTAATTGTCATGTAAAGGTATATTAAGAGAATCCTGTATGTAACAAGTCAGTTCCTTTGTAAGCCTCTGAGCTAGGGACACGTCTACGCTTACCTTCAAATCCAATACAAAATAGTACCAGATGATTGGAATTTATTGTTTGTACTACGGTATCCGGGACTGTGAGGGTAACATTCTTGTCATTCAGGATGAATAACCCCAAGGTATGTATAAACACAAAAATATAACTTATAGGTGATAGCCATCAGAAGGTCCAAATTGGAACACATAATTTAATGTCCGTGCAAAAAATACAATAAACGTCTTTTAAATATTGCCCATCTCTAGAGTAACAACCCATTTCAAATAAATGGGGTGCTTGTTCATCAAGCCTTTCTTGAAGATGCTTTAAGATACCAAATAACGTCATCAGTTGTCCATCCTCGATATCCAGAGATTACGCTAATTTTTGCACTCTACACCCCTGGAATATGTCAAAGCAAAATTAAAGGCACAAAGATTGCTTCTCAGGTAAAACAAAACTACTAATCGCTAGAATGATACCTCTCCTTTGACGATTACAAAGGAGTGACGCCCGACTTAAAAGCCTGTCAATTTTTACTGTTACGTGACTGCGAGATTCTTTTGATGTTTGTGTTAGACTTCTTATCTCATCAACAAGGAGACACACTCCGAGCCTACGATTTTGCTATGACATATTCCTGGGATGTAGAGAGCGAAAGGGAGTGTAACCTAGATATCGAGGACGACAGTTGTCACAATGTTATTTTAAGTGATATAGTTAAAGTCAGCAGACTGTTATAAGTGTATCAAACCTCTATCTCCTATTTCAAAGAAATTACATGAATGTTCACATAACGCTGAAGTAACAATGTGATACGACCTGAGTTGTTCCACTGTTTTTGTAAAGGGATCGGAGAGCCCGGTCCGCTGTCGCCTTCTTTGCTTCTTTTTCCCCATTTCCTGTTCCACTTGCAATTAATTTTTCAAAATACACTTCACATCCAAATCTAAAATAACAAGAAAATTTATTAAGTTACTTCTTTTGTTACTTCATCAGTTTTACGGAGTTCTAAGTGAGATGTTCGTCTCTCCTGCAAACCCTGTAATGAAACATTTTTTGAAAAAAGATATTCATTTCATATTCCGTGACCAATTCCATCACATTGACATCAATCAACGTCGTTAGTGCTATGGAATAAATTCTTTTTCTTCATTTACAGATTTTATATTATCAGACAAGGATATAACTCTACCTCTTGGTATCAAAACATCCTTTTATTCCCATTTTGTTAGACATGTATGTTATATTGCTGCATAGTTTCAGAAAAAATGAGTCATGTTGAATTTTTTTTTGTACAAGTAACGACCAAATAGTTTGTTTTCCCAATTTTTTTCTTTAAGTTACTTCAAGGATATTGGAAGACAAACAACATCGTGAAACTTAACATTTCTTTAAAAAGCATGTGATTGTTTCCAGCTTAATTTAAGCATTGAACTGTTTTTGTATGGTATTTATGATCTGTTTGAATAACACAGCTTTGCGAGCAAACAACACAATGCGCGCTAGCGCCTTATGATTGGTTTGCTTGTAAAGCTGTGTCATTCAAATAGATCATGAATACCATACAAAAACAGTGAAATACTTATATTTACGTTTTCTCTGTTTCTTATACTCTTTTTCAACTTACAATTTATATTAAAAATTTTAAATTCCTGCCTTATCGACAGTCTAGCACAAATTTAGCTAAATAGCTTGAACAGCGTGCTGATTGGCAAACATCTCAATTTTATTACACAATTCAGTATCAATACATGGATAAATACTGTGAACACAGTGAATCCGACCTTGCCCTCCACGAGAGATCTATTTTTGGAAGTTAAATGAGCAGGGAGAAAAATTCGAATTAGTGAAGAATTCAGGCGCGAATTTATTTGTTGATTGTATGGGAAACTGAATACATTCGGTAGATTCTACAACATCCTCGTTATTTGACATGTCGTCAGACACTGACAAAATCGTGGCTGCGAGACGCGTGATATCGATACTGATGGCGTGTAAAGTGAGTGATCTTGCGACGGAGCACATGCGCTTGTTACAAATTTCTGAAATACACATATGCCTTGTGTATGTTTATGTGTACTGCGACTCATATCAGTAGGTCTATAGCATATGTGTATTTCAGACATTTGTAACGAACCCCTGTTGATCAGTGCAATGTAACAGACGATATTTCTGAAAAATTGCACGAGTGTTAAAATCGTTTGCACTGCCGGCAATGGTTATTTCAACCGATGTGCATTTTTTACGATATTGCAGACCTTTGTCTTGTTTTTGTTTTAGAACTAATATAAGAGTTTTTTATTGTATTTTCATTTTTCTTTGGAACAGTTACAATACATTGTCAAGTCTCACAATGCCTAGCGATATTTCATCGGCCGTCATGCTTATTTACATTGGATTATTGTAGTTCCGGTCGGAGCTGTATTAATACGCTAAGAATTGTGTCTCGTGATGCATGGTAACTTAAGTCCTATCAACGAAACAAATAGCCTATATAGTGACGATTCCATGCAAATGTAAATGTATTGTTATATTAACCTTTCCGCCAACGTCTACATAATTATGTTAAGTATTTGTCCATCTATTTTGTCAATAAGATATACATGTATCGGCTGCTTTTGTTACTAGTTCATGGAAATAGAAAATAATCCCCATTTTGAAAAGATGTTGTGATGCAAACTTACCCTTCCTGACAAGGAAGCGTTTCATAACGAACCTCAAAACCTCTCTTAGCAGCATACTCCTGAAGTCTACTGATACAATTCTTGTTGATATTGTCTAAACTTTCACGCCATCCTTCCGCCATAATTACAGTCACGACAGTAAAATAACTTCCTGTTCAAATGAATATAAAAACAGTTGATCTTCCGCAAAAGCGATAAAAAATAATAGATATAGAGGTGTGCCTATATGGCCATAGCAATGTAAACAATATATGTAAGTGTAGGAGTGAATATCAATCTTGAAATAAATCATCATGGCCCTAAATGACCACAGTTGTCGATGGGGTGTCAAAAGCAAACAAACATGTAATGTACATAATTACTTAAAACACACAAAGGTATAATGTAGTATACATGTTGTGTTTTTCATCTGTATATATATTATGCTAGTTAATATCATATCTCACTCGAGCTCTAGTATTTCTTATGACAAAAAGACAAAAGACCAACATTTATTCGGATCAAATCGGTGCCCATATTTGATCAGTCTGTCGTTGATACTTATAAGACCTTTACTAATATTAATGAAGATATACTCACCCAGCTTATTACTGTAGAAACCTCCTGTGTACTAATACACACTTCCTTATTATATCGTAAAGTAATTATGCATTTGTGGAAAAACGTTCCGTGTATTTTGGTTTCGGTTTTGATTTAAACTTACAGCTGCGGCACTGACACAATTCAATTAGCTTTACTGACCTCTCCCTTTCTGACTCTCCCCTGCTCAAAGTTATCACTCTTTCACACGGTAAAACGGACAGCTTGATAATTCCTCGATTAGATATAACTATCTGTGGTGTTTCAATGGAATACTTTTTATTGCAATTTTTTTTATCATATTTAAATATACAAATAGATAGTAAACCCTTATGTTGGTAATGAATTGTGGATTTCTATTAACGCGCTTATGCTTAGAAATATTTGTTACTCTTCATTTTAAGGCCAGTAGCTATGGATCATTATGTTTAATATTGGACAGCTACGGCTAAATAGCCACAGTGAGAACAAA
Organism: Crassadoma gigantea; assembly: GCA_032360845.1. Taxonomy (NCBI): domain Eukaryota; kingdom Metazoa; phylum Mollusca; class Bivalvia; order Pectinida; family Pectinidae; genus Crassadoma; species Crassadoma gigantea. Next base: position 5,305 of record JAULCA010080204.1, read on the forward strand.
AGATGATGTCCTAAGTGTGCTTTGACAGCGGACCCAATACGACACGGTGACCCGCCGATATAACGTGTGTGATACTTTCAAATGAGCTATTGCAATGGGTAACAGTATTATTTCGCCTGAAGCGTTGTGTTTGGGTGAGCAGTTTTACGTCCGCGTCACTACCGAGTAGTTGTGTTATCCAGCAGACGATAAACAAGTGTGTGTGTGTGTGTGTGTTTGCATGATTGATTTTACGTTCGCTTCACTATCGCGTAGTTATGAAATCCATACCCCGCCCTCATTGTCAATCACAAAGCTAGACAATATATTTTTTTCCTACTTACAGAATTTTCTATAAGTTCATTTTAGTTCTAACCGAAGCGTGAGTGGACCAGTTAACTAGTTAACCTGCAGGTAGCTTATTTGGTTAGGGCGAGAGTCCCTGCATCGATAGGTGCAAATTACCCAAATTGTAACGACAACAAAAATTGTCCTTTATCTGGTTTACGTGCCGTCATAGATTAAATTTCCCAGGCATTACATGAGGCAGCGTATAACCTTGATGAAGTGAATTCCTTTAAGTACCACAATATTTCCTTCTTAAGTAGCGATAGATACAGATCAGGAAACATGTCAAGACCTGAGTTATCTTAATAGTAATCATAACAACGATTGCTCATTGATTCAGCTATTTTTTAGGTCCATGTGTATTTATAATGTGTATATATCATTATTACCTGATACACAATCCCGTACCATGTGTTTATCTTATGAGGCATTCGTATACCTGTACAATGTTTGCATAGCGATTACCTAGATAATGTACATATACAGCTGTGTCAAATCTACCTTATCACATTGTACATGTCGAGTATAGATAGTTCACTCTTTAAACTCTCACTGACCCATTCCCTCAAAAAATCAATGTTGAGTCTTTAAAACAGGGATGATGTACATTTGACAATTTTTATAAACTTTCTATGAATTTACTTGTATCCAAAATTACGCGATAGATTTTCAACCACAAGGAACTTAACCACCGCAGCTGTTATCATGGCGGAAGGATGGCGTGAAAGTTTAGACAATATCAACAAGAACTGTATCAGTAGACTTCAGGAATATGCTGCTAAGAGGGGATTGGACGTCAGATATGAGGAAACTTTTCCAAACAATGGGGGGTAAGTATTATTAAGTGCATCATGGTCATTTGCTTTCATAGATCATATTGAAAGATTCCCTGTTGGATAAAATGCATATGATTAAAAATGTCAGAGAAAGCAGAGATAAAAATGGAAAATATAAGTATATAATATAAAATAGGTAAATAGTAAAACTTTCTGGTTGTTACATTTTATTTCTCCAAAGACAAAAAGGTTACAAGTCAAGGTATGTCAGGACGTTTGCTCGGACGTCACAATTATAATGTAGCAATGGTATGTGACATCAAAACCGATTTGGTCTCGCTGAAAATATCACATTCTCTTTTAGTAGTGGTACGGTTCTTAATATGCACTCTTTAATCATTGTCAAATTTGATTTAACCAGTACGGCTCTATATTTCAAAATTCATTCAATTAGGTTTTTTTTAGATCAATTAAGCTTTCCACCTTTCCTGTCCCTAGCATCACTAACAAGTCCTAGAGGAACGACATAACAGCTGTATAATGCAGTGTAATTCAATTTTGGCATATCCCAAAGGTGCGGTCAATATTCGGCTCCCACTTTAATTTCTGTCGTTTTTTCAACATATGTTGATACATAGAAAAGACCAATCACTACGTATATGTTTATTTATTATTACATTATGTACTACTGATAACCGTAGTGTACTTAGGCATCCTTGCATTTAATCAGGTTGAGTGACGGGGATATCCTTAAACAAAATGACATATAAATGTCGCAGGCGAAAGTAAGTTTGAAAATGAAATACTTTAGTGTATAAAATAACTGTTTTTTTATACTAAATATATCTTATTGATATTCATGAAGTAAACGTAGTGATAGTTTTATTTAGAAAAACAGGCATATTTTCCACAAAATTAAGACATATCTAACATTGCCCAATTGCCTGTGTATAGTTCCAATTGCATTCTGTATTTTATACTTATTTTTTTTTTAAAACTTAATATATATATAGTATCATTTTTTAGCATGCCAAACATGGCCAATGCACAATCTCACATACTCATGTAATTTGATAATCATTATTTATTAAAGTAAATACCGATAATATTTCTGTTTTTGTATCATACAAAAATACATTGTTATATTATACATGTTTATAAGTCATGTGCACGGTAATAACTCATAAATATATATTCTGCAAAAGTAATCTTTCCTCACAGAACTACACCGAGATTGAGCTTGTGTTATAGACAAACATATGCAGATATATATATACAATATGTCTATAACCAATAAAAAAGTCTTCATAATAAAACTAATGTACACTTGATTATATATGTTTTTTTGCCCATTTATTAAACAGAAGCTGAAGAAACATACATTTGTTTTATATTTTTAACTCTGAACAAGTGAAGCGGGAAAAATTTTACTTGTCTGCTCCCGATACAATAAATTTTCTTTTAGCACATTTGATTCTTGTAAACTTGAACGAAGATAAATATCGTCAATGTTTACCAAACTTATATCCATTCACATGAACGACCTTCTTGCCAAGTACGAAGACCTAAGGAACTCTGGTGATGAAGAAACCCAATATAAAGAAATGTGGAAAGAAGGCTTTGTTTGTCTTTTTTTAAATCAAAGGTTTTATATGACAAATTTACCGGTTGCCTTTTTCCCCCTTAATTCTTGATGTTGAAAGATATAATTGGTAGCCAAGTTTGAAGCAAGAATGAAAAAGATAGACTCCTTTAAGACCTAAGTAGTTAACGTGTCCAAAATGGGAATGACTTATTAGTAATGAAATTTCACTTACTTTTCTGCTAAAATCTTTAATAATAATAAGTCTTTCTTGCTCTATTGCACTATACTGTATCAAAATAATAGTTGGAATGTGATGCAAAAAATGATGATATAATTTTATAGTAATTTTTGCCATTTAATGCTCTAAGGAACGTGTTTTACTGCACTTTTAACACCAGCACATCTGTTAGTCAATGAGGTCCAATTTGTCTTAAAATGAATTCGTATACATAATGTAAAATAGATAGCTGCTAATCATTAGACATTTGATTTTTTTTCCTTTCAATTTTAGATTTGGTTATGACGTATACTTTGTCAAGTATAACAGTATACATTCATGCATAAATGACCATAGTTCATGCTGTATACACACATATGCCTGGTGATAGTTAACTTAATTACCGGTACATTGTTCAGTGTCTGTCCATTCTTACCCCCCAAAAATATCTACTATTACTACAACGAGTGTTGTGTAAGAAGCAGTAAGAGAAAAGCCTTAAACTGTCAATTCTGAGAGAGAATGAACAGTTTGGGACTTTTCTCCTTTACATAGATCAGAACGGGCACTGAGAGCTCATTAGCAAGTGTAGCCGTGTGTAATACGTAGTTATAATACATTTATTGTTAAATTCATTATGTTCAGTATATATTCACTGTATATATTCACTAGTACAAAACATGCATGATCCCAAACAGTAATTGCTGGGATAAAGACTAGCTTAGCTTGTCTGTTTACATTTACATCACACTAAAATCTATACTCGCTGTAATTTCCAGTGGGGTTAGTACGATTAGGTTATGGGTTCTTACAGTGACACTAATCTTCAATCATTCAGTAATACATTCTGCACAACAGCGGAAGTTACCCAACACGCGTAATTAATGTAAACACTCTTCAATATTCAAGCCCTCCTTGTACTTTTGTGTAGTTGATGTCAATATACTGGCTTGGGTTTCTTATGCACACGGTTAATTAAGCTGACATTGAGTCTTTTAAAACTACATTCTCGATATAAATTGGTTGCGCTCACATTTGCTTTCTGCACCCCTGGAATGTCTTAGCAAAACTGAAGGCACGATGATTTGGTTTCAGGTTAAAAAAAACCTGAGCAATCGCTAGACTGATACATGCCCTTTCACGATTACAAAGGAGAGACGCCCGACTTCAAAGTCTGTCATTTTTTTACCGTTACGTGACCGCGGGATTCTTTTGATGTACATCAACGGATCGAACTGGTCTTCTTGTCTCATCAACAAGGTGACGCACACGTAGCCTTCAATTCAGCTATGAGATATTCCAGGGAGTAGAGAGCGAACGTGAGCATAACCCCTGGAGATCGCGGATGATAAAACTACAACATAAGTTTAAATCAAAACCGAAACCAAAATACACGAAACGTTTTTTCAGAAATGCATTATCAGTTTCGCTGAAATATAATTTTACTATTTATAGATGAAAGCACTTATGATAAAGGGAGTTCTATTATTTCGTAGGAGGTTCAGACATCACGACGTTTTGACAAAATAATAAGGAAGTATGTATTATTACATAGGATGTTTCTACAGTAATTAGCTGGGTGAGTATATCTTCATAAATAGAGTGTCAGGTTTATCAGGTTTACATCACACTAAAATCTATACTCGCTGTAATTTCCAGTGGGGTTGGTACGAATAGGTTATGGGTCCTTACAATGACACAAATCTTCAATCATTCAGTAATACATTCTGCATTAAAGCGGAAGTTACCCAACACGCGTAATTAATGTAAACGCTCTTAAATATTCAAGCCTTCCTTGTACTTTTGTGCAGTTGATGTCAATATACTGGCTTGTGTTCTAATGCACACGGTTAATTAAGCTGACATTGAGTCATTTAAAACTACATTCTCGATTTGACGTTTTGACAAAATAATAAGGAAGTATGTTTTATTACATAGGATGTTTCTACAGTAATTAGCTGGGTGAGTATATCTTCATTAATAGAGTATAGGTCTCATAAGTATCAACGACAGACTGATCAAATATGGGCACCGACTTGATCCGAATAAATGTTGGTCTTTTGTCGTTCTGTCATAAAAAAATACTAGAGCTCGAATGAGATATGATATTAACTAGTATACTATATATGTTGGTTAGATGCGTATTACTTACATAGAAAAGAAGTAATAAGAGCAATCCCCGCCTTTGTCAAAACGGAAAAAAACTTACTCATCACAACATATATCAGATATATATAAATATAGGCATGTATATATGCATATATTATACCATAACTATTTACACCAGTTGTAAAGAAGCCTTTTATCTCGCTGTCAAATACCAAATTCACTTGATAGAGCTCGAGTGAGATATGATATTAACTAGTATATAAACGATGTATATACACAGGTGAAAAACAAAACATGGATACAACATGATACCCTTGTTCGTTTTAAGCAATTATGTATCATTACATGTTTGTTTGCTTTTAACACCCCATCGACAACTGTAGTCATCTAGGGCCATCGTGATTTATTTCAAGATTGATATTGACTCCTACACTTAAACATTTATTGTTTACATGGCTATCGCAAGATAGACACACCTCTGTATCTTTTAATCGGAAGCCCAACTGTTTTTATATACATTTGAACAGGAAGTTATTTTACTGTCGTGCCTGAAATTATGGCGGAAGGATGGCGTGAAAGTTTAGACAATATCAACAAGAATTGCATCAGTAGACTTCAGGAGTATGCTGCCAAGAGAGGTTTTGAGGTTCGATATGAAACGTTACCTAGTCAGGGAGGGTAAGTATGCATCACAAAATTGGAATTGTCTTCTGTTTTCATGAACTTGTGTTATACAAACTTTTCCTTTAAGTAACAAAAGCAGCCGATACATTTATATCTTATTGTCAATATAGATGGACAAATACTAAACATATTTATGTAGACGTTGACGGAAAGGTTGATATACCATTTTGCCATACTGCAAAGAAAAATGTCGCACGGTGATTGGTCGAATTGCCAAGGTACCTGAAGCTATGTTAGTATCCTTGCCGGGGTACATAAGAGCACGCGCGCCTGTTGTAAGGGAGATAACTCGAAGATTCGAATCGAATACACCGGAGAACGATTGTCTGCTAATGTCAAAAATCAATCGTTACGAGTTGTTAAGGAACTGAGTTGTTATTTAATGTTGTTTCAAAACCATATTGTTGACTTAGTATAATTTAAAAATTTAATAAATTGTTGGAATTATACAAAAATATTTTTTTTCTGTTTTCCCGTACTACCGCACTTCACAGTATCTGTTTTCTGGCAAACACGAGTCCCAACCTATAAATGGCCTTCGGCTCAGGGTACATAAGGTCCTGACAGCGAACATGAGACCATGTACACTGCCAAAGACCTGTATAACTAATATTATTAACATTTGCATGGCATTGTCACTATATAGGCTATTTGAGAGCTATGTCGTTGATGGGACTTTAATGACCATGCATCACGAGACATAATACTTATTACGTATTAATACAACACCGACCGAACTACAATATCCAATGAAAATAAGCATGACGGCTGATGAAATATCGCTTGGCATTGTGAGACTTGACAATGTATTGTAAATGTTCAAAAGAAAAAAGAAAATACAATCAAACAAGAGGCCCAGAGGGCCTGTATCGCTCACCTGGAAATGTTAGCAAAATTGAAGTTGGAATAGCTAGATGTTGCTGGTAGAGAACATGTATCGTATGGTTAGTCAGGGGTTGTATTTATATGCAATAGGACACAAATCTGACATTTCTACAGGAAAGGGAGATTTTAAAGAATTTGCTGTTTTCCCTATTGGACCCCGCCGCTCTGCCCCGTTGGGATCCATTTTTACAACATTGGTTTTCCTTCAAAAAATTAAGGTCCACACAAATTCTGATCAAAACTAATTTAGTCGTTCACAACTAGTAGCGTTTTAAATGATATACCTCAGGGGAGCCACACCCTCCATTTATACAACGTTGGTTCCCTTCACCCAATTATGCTCCAGACCAAATCTGAACAAAATCCATCAAGTTGTTCACCCCCTATTAGGTCCCGCCTCTCTGGTCCCAGGGGAGCCATACCCTCCATTTATACAACAGTAGTTCTCCTTCACCCAATAATGCTCCAGACCAAATCTGAACAAAATCCATTCAGTCGTTCACAACAAGTAGCGATTTAAAGGATTTACCTCTATTTCCCCTATTGGACCCCGCCTCTCTGGCCCCAGGGGAGCCACATCCTCCATTTATACATCGTTGGTTCTCCTTCACCCAATTATGCTCAAGACCATATCTGAACAAAAATCCATTGAGTTGTTCACAACTAGTGGCGATATAAATGATCTACCTTATATTTCCCCTATAAGGCCCATCCCTCTGGCCCCAGGGGAGCCACATCCTCCCTTTATCCCACGTTGGTTCTCCTTCAGCCAGTAATGGTCCAGACCAAATCTCAGCAAAAACCATTCAGTCGTTCACAACTAGTAGCGTTTTAAAGGATTAACCTCTATTTTCTCTATTGGGTCCCGCCCCTCTGGCCCCAGGGGAGCTACACCCTCCATTTATACAACGTTGGTTCTCTCCTTCAGCCAGTAATGCTCCAGACCAATTCTGAGCAAAATCCATTTCGTCGTTCACAACTAGTAGCGATTTAAAGGAAATGTTGACGGACGACGGACGCTGCGCCATGGCATAAGCTCACTTGCCCTACGGGCAGGTGAGCTAAAATACTTTTATTAGTTCTATGACAAAAATAAGACAAATGTCTGCAATATCGTAAAAAATACACATCGGTAGTAATAACTATTGCCGGCAATGCAAACGATTTAACATCCGTTCAATTTATCAGAAATATCGTCTGTTACACTGCACTGATCAACAGGGTTTCGTTACAAATGTCTAAAATAAACATATGCTATAGACCTACTGATATGAGTCGCAGTACAAATAAACATACACAAGGCATGTATATTTCAGAAATTTGTAACGAACCCCTGTGAACGCCATCAGTATCGATATCACGCGTCTTGCAGCTACGGTTTTCACAGTGTCTGACGACATGCAAAATAACGAGGATGTTGTAGAATCTACCGAATGTATGCAAATTCCCCTACAATTAACAAATAAATTCACGCTTGGATTCTTCACTTATTCGAACTTTTCTCTCTGCTCATTTAACTTCGAAAAATAACACCCTCGTGGAGGGCAAGGTCGGATTCACGGTGTTCACTGTATTTAACCATGCGCGAAATTTGTTCCGGGAAAAATCGAAACAACTTCTCTATTCATAAACTTAAATCACCATATAGACATATCATACGCTATTGTATTGATACCGAATCGTGGAATAAAATTGAGATGTTTGTCAAAATTTGAAAGTGCTACTTTGTTTGCCAATCGGCACGCGACAAAACGCTGTTCCAACTATTGAACGAAATTTGTGTAGACTGTCGATAAGGCAGGGATTTTAAATTGTTAATATAAATTGTAAGTTGAAAAAGAATATAAGAGACAGAGAAAACTTTAATATAAGTATTAAACAGATTTTTGTATGGTATTTATGATCTATTTGAATGACACAGCTAGCGCGCATTATGTTGTTTGCTTGCAAAGCTGTGTCATTCAAATAGATCATAAATACCATACAAAAACAGTTCAATGCTTAAATAAAGCTGGAAACAATCACATGCTTTTTGAAGTGATGTAAAGTTTGACGATGTTGTTTGTCTTTCCAATGTCCTTAAACTAACTGTTTAAAAAATAAATGGGAAAAGACACTATTTAACATACATGTCTAACAATTGGGAACAAAAAGATGTTTTGATATCTAGAGGTACAGTTATATCCTTGTCTGATAATGTAAAATCTGTAAATGAAGAAAAGGAATTTATTCCGTAGCACTAACGACGTTGATTGATGTCAATGTGATGGAATTGGTCACGGAATATGAAATAATACCTTTTTCAAAAATGTTTCATTACAGGGTTTGCAGGAGAGACGACCATCTCCCTTTGAACTCCGTTAAACTGTTGAAGCAACAACAGAAAGTGTCTTAATCAATCAATTTTCTTGTTATTTAAGGTTTAGATGTGAAGTGTATTTTGAAAAACTCATAGCAAGTGGAACAGGAAATAGGAAAAAAGAAGCAGAGGAGGCGACAGCGGACCGGGCTCTTCGGTCCCTTTTCAAAAACAGTGGAACAACTCAGGTCGTATCACCATAATAACATCCTAGTTATGTGAACATTCATGTAATTTCTTTAAAATAGGGGATAGAGGTTTGATACACTTATAACAGTCTGCTTACTTTAACTTATACCACTTAAAATAACATTGACAACTGTCATCCTCGATATCTAGGGGTTACACTCCCTTTCGCTCTCTACATCCCTGGAATATGTCATAGCAAAATCGTAGGCTCGGTGTGCGCCACCTTGTTGATAAAACAAGAAGACTAGTTCGATCCGTTGATAAACATCATAAGAATCTCACGGTCACGTAACGGTAAAACTTGACAAGCTTTGAAGTCGGGCGTCTCTCCTTTGTAATCGTCAAAGGACAGGTATCAGTCTATCAGTCAATTTTGCTATGACATATTCCAGGGGTGTAGAGAGCAAAAGTGAGCGTAATCCCTGGATATCGAGGATGGACAACTGTAGACGATATTTGGTGTCTGGATGAATATTTTTATTCCAAAATTGATAAGTGATGTTTAAGATTTGTTCGGCATTCAAATGTATGGCTAATGTACCAAATCGTTTTTAGAACATATGACTTAAACCCTTTTCAAGTGAAACAGAGCACTTTCTTTTGCTACACTTCCAATTTCAATTTTGTCAAAATTTCGTTCTGGTAATGCTAAAACATAAGTTATTGTTTCTACAACATCTTCAAGACAGGCTTGATGAACTATCATCTCATTTATTTGAATAATTCAACAAGATTATTGACAGTATTTAAAATGGGTTGTTTCTCTAGAGATGGGTAGTATTTAAAAGACGTTTATTGTATTTTTTGCACGGACATTAAAGGATGGGTTCCAATTTGAACCTTCTGATTGCTATCACCTGTAAGTTATATTTTTGTGTTTATACATACATTGGGATTATCTATCCTGAACGACAAAAATGTTACCCTCACAGACCCGGATACCGTAGTACAATTAATTAACTCCAATCATCTGGTACTATTTTGTATTGGACCGAAAAGTTTATCCACCAGAAGGCCTAAATTGGCATCCATCCTTTTTTATATGTGATACATGCTCTACATGTTTTAGTAGATGATACTTGTTTTAATTGAGGTTTGTTTTATACGTTATGAGGGACGGTTCATTACGACAAATACTTTATTTCATCCGTTAAGTTGTTATTTAACACGCACATAATATCTTATCAGATGCGTGTACAGTGATGGCTAACTTTATCATATATTTGTCAGTGATATTGGCCACTTTACGAATACGATTTCGTTATCTGCAGTTTGCAATATATAAGTCATATCTCGGCGGCCTAATTCATATCTGCCCCCATGCGTCACATTTGTTCTCAACACACCATATCCATCCTATTTGCTTCATAATAGAATTCCCATCATCAATCATCTTACCCCAAATCGCCACATATAAAACTGATTTTGTATTTGTTATGTTAATGAACAATTATTGATTTTGTATGAAAACGATAAACAGTCACACTAAGGCAATTTTGATATCCTATCGATATCCAACCCCATCTAGACTTTCGACCTGTATTAACCTTAGGGCATCTGAGCCTTTGGGATGATAGGGGTTCTCCTGTCAACCTGGATAACAATATTTCGATATGATTACGTTTACAATGCATGAAGTTGTACAAAATTAATAAGTAGTATGTGAGCTTGTAATAATTGGCAGGAATAATCATATTGAAAAATCAACCTTTGGATTTTTTAAAAATGTTATTAGTATATGGGAAATCTCGTTGCTGAGCATTACTATTATCTATTCCTAAACGCCGACTCACTTTCTGGTACCTTGAAATTAAAAAAAAAATTACCTGGCATTCCATTACCATTTCAATAACATAACCAGATTATATATTTAGCAATCGTCGAGACCAAGATGTACTGCACAATCATTCCTTTAATTTGTGAAGCCGATTTGTGTAATTGATGATAATAATAGACTCATTTTCTAGCCGCAGTTTAATCAGCAACCACCAAACTCTCCGCCAGAGATCATATACAGCAGACAGAGCTCTTCTGCTAGTAATTCTGATGAGGAAGACAATAATGAACATGGTTCGACTACTAGCGATGTGACGGTTCGAAGGTATACACCTGTTAGATCATTCGGAGGTAGTTCATCGGTGTCAGCATGGGATGTACTTCTTCAAAGAAGCAATACCTCTTCCGTACCTTCAGTATCTGGAGGTAAAAATCCCGTCAGTGCATTCATGGAACACGCACAAGCGAAAGGAGAAATTGGAAGATTTGAAGAAGAATCAAAATATGGCCCTTCTCATTGC
>JAULCA010080315.1:6333-16723 GCA_032360845.1 Crassadoma gigantea
TATCATTGATTACTGGTGAACCTTTAACACAATATCATTGATTACTGGTGAACCTTTAACACAATATCATTGATTACTGGTGAACCTTTAACACAATATCATTGATTACCTGTAAACCTTTAACACAATATCATTGATTACCGGTGAACCTTTAACACAATATCATTGATTACCGGTGAACCTTTAACACAATATCATTGATTACCTGTAAACCTTTAACCAATCAAGTGACAAACATTACAACTATATAATCACTCAACATCTTATCTCCTGATCAGTGACAAAGATACTGTTTGTCACTATAATGACCATCATACATGCATAAAAAGATGTAGTTATTTACTTACAAGCTGCACACAAAAAACTTGTTTTCTTTTTCCTTCCAACTTTGGTGACATGGACAAAACCAATGAGGCGTTCATCATGAGGCAGAAAGACATCACGATGGAGAGTGTGCTTAATGGCAGTCATCTTGATTTACCTGTTAATGACTGTGAAAGTACATTTTGTTTTAATTATCTGAAAAACAAAACAATATCTTTTAAATTAAAATCTTCATCATAATTACTTGCAGAAATTCTAGCAAATTTTCATTTAAGAGCTCCAGCTCCATTCATAACCATCCTCAAAGAAAAATAGAAATTATAATTACTGTTATATGTATTCAACAAATCAAAAAGCAATGTCTGTCTATATAGCTGTTTGCATATAGACCTCAAACAGGGTTAGCATTTATACCATATCCATATCCTTTTGAAGCAGAGACCTTCAAAAGAACCCCCTCTTCTTCTCAATAATTCTATCTGAACATCATGTATGCAAAAAGGACCTCATTCTTTTTGAAAAGGACCCCATTTATGACACATGCAGCACATGTTAATATTAATCAACAGCATTGTGATCATTTCATAGTTTGGTTTAATTTTGTTTATAGTCCTATTAACAGCGAAGGTCATTTAAGTACATGCCTCCATATGTATAGTGCATGCGTGCGTGATTGCATGTGTACATGTGTATGCAGGAGAAATGGAACGTTGATGTGCTTGCCTCCTTGTGATAGTGCAGATCTGATGCCGACTTTATAGTGCTATCTCACAGAAATACCATGCCAAAGGCACCCAGCAAAGCATTCTGCCCTGTCAACGGGTGAACAGGTTGTTTTTCTTATCAATCTTTAACTTTGGTTTGGTTTAATTTTGTTTAACGTCCTATTCACTGCTAAGGTCATTAAATAACGTGCCTCCATATGTGTAGTGTATTTATGCTTGCATGTATGTATATATGTTGGTGTGCTTACCTCCTTGTGATAGCGTGGATCTCATGCCTACTTTATACTGTTATCTTACTGAAATGCCATGCTGAAGGCACCAAGAACAGCATTCCACCTGATCACATTATACTGACAACGGGTGAACCAGTTGTTGCCATTCCTCTTTATGCTGAAAGTTTGAGCAGGGAATGACAACTATCATTTTTATGGACTTTGGTATGTCCCAGTCTGGAGACAGAAAACACTGCTTTCCTCACCTGGGCAAACACTCAACATTCAAGCTAAAAGTGAAGTGTTGCTAAGCGAGGCGCTAGGAAAAAAAGGTAGTTAGAAATATAAAGAAAGATATAAAGATCTCAAATATATTGCAATGGGCACAAATCATTTCACTACATAATGATATTCTACAACCTTTTTCCATTTAAGTGGAAAATACCCCTGCCACAGGCCACCTAATTATAAGTGAGACCAAAGGACCCAAATGAAGGGGGAAGTAAGAGAGGGTTGAGTAGGAAAGATCCCCTCTCAGTCATATCATAAGGAGGTGGGGGGGTTACAGGGGGTGAATGCTTTGCATCAAGAATTCCCCTTCAATTACATTCTAATGATTCCGCAGGGCTTACGCTGTCTGTCGCCAATGGCGCAAATGGCAAAAACAAAAACCAATTGGTGATTCTAAAATTGCATTTGCGAAAGCAGAAAATTTCAGGTGCAAGTTCGCCAGTCGTAGCCATACCCTAATCTAATTCAGACACTTGCTTGAATATGTACACAAAGGAGGTTTGAAGACCCCCAGACCCCCAGTGCCAACACCTGTTATAGCATTACATGTACGGAGAGTACAGGAAAATGAGAGTGATTTGATTCTATGCTATAATAAGGACCAAAAAACTTTCGTCCTTCCGGTCGTTCAGGCTCGCAAAAAATGGCAACATGCGTTGCACCATGACAGTATTTATGTTTTCTTTTGCACAAACAATTAATTTGACATTTTCAGTGAAGACCTTGTATTTTTGTCCTAATCTGGCACATTTTTATGTTCAGACACAATGCTACTTTTTTTTTAAAGTCGATGTTACTGGTGAAATCCTTCAATGTCCTACATATTATTTTTATAATTTCCTTTTTCTCGAACTGAAAATTGATTCAATGTAGTGTTTGAGCTTGGTTATTTGTCCTTAGCTTCAAAATGACATCAGTTGATACCGGTTCAAGTCTGTATACCAGTCATACGTATTTTGTTGTTAGTAAAAGGAATTGACGCTCACAACATGTGACGTGACTGTGACGTCACTGTTAACACGCGTCATCATAGTGTTGACAATACATTCACTGAAATCAACCCGAATTTTCTGCACACATTATCAATAACATTATGATTTTGTTTTTTTTTTATCCATACAGTTCAGTGCACATTTTTGTATTGTAACTTCATTGTAGGCAAGTTCACATAAATCTCCTCTGAAGGAATTTTATCACAATATTATCACATAAAAAATAAATTTCTGAATATTCAAACACAACGATTTTTTTCTGCATTTTCATCCCAGAATACTGTCAATTTTTTCCAATACTCAATTCAACACAACATGATTTATTATAAAAAAGGCGCATTTTGCTTCTTCACCTTACCAAATCTTTTTGGAGAAAAATATGCTGTAAATTATCTTGCAGTACATAAATAATTGTGTATATATGTTTTTGTTACAATGTATGGATATTCGACTGTTCTTCAAGGCTTAACAATTCCTCTATACTTTCATGTCTTTGAATGTTCTGTCTTTTAAAACTAGAGAAAAGACAGAATCTCTTCAATATGTACTGTGTAATGTAATCATTATCCTAATTGTATATTTACATACAATATATCAGTATTAAAATGTGAGCATCATTTCTGGATTTAGAACTTTGATTCTTTTGAATGCATACATTGACAAACACTAGTCTAATAATGGTGTAAATCATCACTCTGTATACTCTATTCAGTACTTTACGGTACCATCTGAAGAAAACAAACAAATAGACCGGTAATTGATGCTAACAAATAAAACAACGAACCAAGGCAATTCCATAGCGACAGTGTTCAATATGGGGTTAGGGCAACTTGTTAAAACCGGGACAAGTTCGGCCCTTGGGTAACTCCAGCCACTCATGATATTTTAGTCTTGAGCAAATATTTACGATTTTGGAGATTTTAGTAGTGCAGTCCACTAGGAAGGACATTCATACGAATAAAAGTGATGGGAAAACTATAGTTCTAGATAACTACAAGTGAGAAATTATTTTTTGGGAGGGTAGAAAGAAAATTATGACCTCACTTCTTTCTAGTTTTGCAAACTTTTTGTAAACTGAATGCTACTTATTGATGGCATATGTGTAACAACCCAACAGCTTCACATGATGGTATACACACAAGCCTAGCATTGGGTTTCATATTGCTCTTATATATTCACAGTATTCACAGTATCTTCCATCATTTGAAAGCTCATTGGAGCTTGTTTTGATGCCTTGATATTTGTTATACACTGTATAATTTATTCACTTCATGTTGCGTGCTAATAATGTTACACTATTTACAATAACTTCTATGTGCTAATAAAATGAGGCATTGAATTTCCTAGGGTGGTTACTCCAGTGCTCATTAAGTCTACTCTTGAAGGTGTTAATTGTTTCCGCTGAAATCACGTTCTCTGGGAGAGAGTTCCATGTATTAACCACTCTGTTGCTGAACTCATTTTTGCTGACATTCAATCTGAATGGTTTCTTGTAGAGTTTTTTTGAATGACCTCTTGTGGTATAACTTTCTAGCAATGAAAACATGTCGTTTGTTCTGACAATGTCAATTCCATTCATAATCTTGTACAGTTCTACCATATCTGCTCGTTCCCTTCTGTATTCTAAGGTTGGTAGTCGTAATGTGTGGAGTCTTTCGCTGTAACTCAAATCCTTTAACTGAGGTATTCTCTTAGTCGCTCGCCTTTGGACATTTTCGATTACTATTTTGTCCTTTGATAGCATAGGTGACCATACTGTTGAGCAGTATTCGACATGCGATCTAACTAATGACTTGTATAGGGCAACAAATGTGCTATTGTCTCTTATTGTAAAGGTCCTGCATATATTATACCCAGTATTCTGTTGGCCCTGGTCAAAGCGATATTGGCATGCTCATTAAATTAAAGTTTGACGTCAATTGTTACCCCAAGGTCTTTTTCTGTTGTTGTTTTGGTAATGTTGGTTACCTTTCCTTTATTAACCAGTTCGTACGATGATGTTTTTGGTTTGTGCCCAATCTCCATATGTTTACATTTGTCTACATTGAGTTCCATTAGCCATGTTTCGGTCCATTTGCATAAGTTGTTGATGATAGCTTGTAGGTTAGCTCTATCTTCTGGTTTGGATATTTTGTTGTAGAGTTTGGTGTCATCTGCAAACATTTTTATTACACAGTTAACAACATCTGGCATCAGGAATAAAAGGGGTCATAGGACCCTCCCTTGGGGGACTCCACAAGTCACTGGTAGGGAGTTTGTCTGTGTCCCATTAATGACGACTCTCTGGGTCAAGTTAGAGAGATATGCTCTTATCCAATCCAGTATTTTCCCTTTTATGCCATATAACTCCAATTTATGTATCTAGTCCAGTCTTCAACTGATTTGAGAAGTTGTGTTGTACACGATCGGCCTCCCCTAAATCCATGTTGACTATCAGTTAGTAGCTATATATATATAGGCTGTTCTGATTCAGATGTTGAAGTATACTGTCACGTATGATTCTCTGCAGTAATTTACATGGAACTGATGCAAGACCGATTGGTCTGTAATTACAAGGATTTGTTTTAGATCCTTTTTTGAATATTGGTGTTACTAGAGCCGGTTTCCAGCACTCTGGTAGCCTGCTTTTATCCAGGGACTTGGTGAAGATTATTGCCAGGGGTTCGGCTATTTCTTCAACTGTATTGGTTAGCAAAATTGGGTGTATGCTGTCTGGACAGGCCGCTTTATTTGGATTTAGTTTGTTGATTGCTTTCTTTACATTTTCTGTTGTTATCAAGATGTTGTCCAGAGGTTTGTTATATATTTTTGGTAGAATGTTCGGTATATTGATGTTTGTGTCATTGACGAACACACTGGCAAGGTAGTTGTTCAGTGCTTCTGAGGTTTCTTGGTCGTCTGTTGTTAACATTTCATCAGATTGAGTAAGTTTGTTCAGATTTAGTAAGTTTGTTCAATGTGCTTTGTGTCTTTGATTTAGTGTTTACATAATTCCATAATGCCTTAGGATTCCCTTTTATGTTGTCTGCTAGTCCTTATTTTTACTTTCTAATTGACTTTTTCACCAATGATGTCGCTTGTTGTCTTGCTTTTCTAAACTTCTGAAAGTTTTCTGTTGTTTTGCAGTGCAGGTATACGTACCTTACCCATGTTTTATGGTTTTTGTGGATAGCCACTAATGAGCTGTCGTCTATGTATGGTTTTTTTTGGACTTTCCCGTTGATACCTTGCTCACTGGTATATTATTTTTCATTGTGCTGAATAGTTTTTCAGCAAAGTAGTTCCAGGTGTCCACTGTACCTTCCATTGACTTTAACTCAACAGTGTCCAAGTTCTGTAGGTCCTCTCTGATGTTGTTGTAGTCTCCTTTATAGAAACTGTTTGTCAACTGTATTGATCTCTGGTTTGGAATAGCAGAGGAATTCAAATGTTAAAACGATGTGGTCACTCTTGCCTAATCCTGGTTGGTATGTCCTCTTCGTTGGTTAATACTAAGTCCAAAAGGGAGGTTACTTGTCCCTCTCTATAACGAGTTGGTTCACGAACATG
The DNA here is from genome assembly GCA_032360845.1 of Crassadoma gigantea. Classification (NCBI taxonomy): domain Eukaryota; kingdom Metazoa; phylum Mollusca; class Bivalvia; order Pectinida; family Pectinidae; genus Crassadoma; species Crassadoma gigantea. The sequence continues at coordinate 12,427 of JAULCA010080315.1, forward strand.
TTGCGTTAGGAAGCAGTCACGTACTTTCTCAATAAATTTGGATGCTATGTGGATGTTGTTGGTGTTTGTGTTTAAATTCTCTGAATTAATTTCTTTCAAGTTGAAGTCTCCTACCAGTAGTAGATGTGACTTTCATATGGATGATACAGTGTCCAGGAGATTAAGCAGTTTTATGTTGGTCTGGTCATCACTATTTGGACTTCTGTAAATAACAACCTATTATTAAGGTGTCTTGATTATTAATTTTATTCTGACTAGCACATATTCCTCACTTTCATTGTCTATTTCTGCTTCTTCTGCTGCGAGGTGAGCTGCAGTGTATATTACTACTTGTTTCTTATGTTCCCCAAAGAAGGCAGTATACGTTTCAATATTGAAGGTCTGCTCATCTATCGGTATTGATGTTGATTTGGGGTTGATTTCAGTAAGGCAGATAACATCTGGATTTCTTTGCATGATGCAGTACTCTAGTTCTTTTGCTCTTTTGTCGACTATGTTGTTGATGTCAACATTTATTTGTTCTAATATGGCGTGTTTAGTGTTTGACATTTCCTCCGTAATCTGACTTTTTAGTTTTTAGTTCGAGATCCTGCAGTCTGGTTTCAACCCCTGTGATTCTCTGGTCGTTTGACTGACATAGTTGGCTTATGGCAGCATTGATATTTTCTATGTTGGTTTGGTATGTTTACAACTCCGACAGCACCAAGACATGTCAGCTAGTTCTCCCATTTGTATACAGGCATATACAGTGGTTGAGATGCCCATGCATTTCTGGCAGAAGAGTAGTTTGCAGTCGCTACAAGGTATAGTATTGGATGTTGCGACAAGTTTTGTTTCACACTTTCCACAGAGTTCTATAGATGCATCATCACGAGACCATCTGGTACGATTTGTAGGATTGAAGCTACCACACTTGGCCATTGTTTAAATCAACTGAAGTAACGGGATAATCCCATCTACTCCTAGGTAATATAAACTAGCAGTGGTGGATACTGGATACTTGTCGTTATAGCATTATGTACTCTGAAGGTTGTGATGAGATGTATTCAGCTACTTCGTGTTCTAACACGGCCATAGGCAAGGCCAATACATCACATGGAATGTTTGAACTGAGTGACATTTGGAGTTGATCATAATTCTGTAAGCGGTGTTTACATATATATATACTAGGGCTTTTGATGGTGAGTTATACTCACCTACTCAATTGTCCGTCTAGCTTGACCATGTGAATGTCTTTCATATACTACGTAAGCGAAGTAGTGGTTGGTTAGTTATACCTACTTATTACACATTGCATAGATATTCTATTTGATGATATGGAATGGAATGGAAGTGATAAGGTAATCTCACCTACACAACAACGGATATGGTTCTGACAATCTGATAGGGTTACACTCACTAGTATCACTTAAAATTGGCAGAAGCTGTTGGATACACGACTAATCACACTGATGAGTTAAACTCACCTAGTGGATTATTGATCATAGGCCAACTTCTTCTTCTGTGTCCACTGTTACTGTCAGTATATCTTCCTTTTGGTACATTTCTTGCATATGGTGAGTCCTTTAATAGTAGTTTTTTCCAAACTTCACATAGATTTTTTCCTGGGTGAACACCATCCTTTAATAAAGTGAAATTGTACGAATATCTGGGCAGCTTACTCTTTGATTTTCTGCACCCTTGTAGATTGTTGGTTAGTTTAAGATTTGATTGATCATTGGCTGTATTGAGTTTGGCAATGTGTTGGTTGAGAAGTTTACATTGTCTCGTTGCTTCTTTATCCTGTACAATACTATTGCTATCATTGAGCACACCTTTGTACTGGTTCCATTTACTAATGCTGAATGGAGGGCATTCGAAGAGTTTTATTGCTACAACACCATTATGCTTGTTTACACATCTTATTGCTCTTTGATACTCTCTTACCACTCTCTTAATCCTGATGTCACAAGTACCACTCCACAAATATAATGTGACGAGTTTGTGTTTACTTATCACTTTCTCGATCCTTTGCTCAATTGTATCTACAAGACTCCTAGTCCTCCGTCCACTGATACACCATAACTCGAAAGGGAAGCGATCATTATCCTCGCTGAGGTACTGGTTTCTTAAGGTATAGCCCTTACTATCAGATACTAATATCGGCTTTCTGATGCAAGATCATCTATCCCCAACATCAATGGACTCGAGTGTTTTTTGTATTTTTGTGATTCCCTCATTTGAAATGGGAATTTTGAGAGTTCTGACGAGAATAGAAAAAAAGATTTCTACTCACAGTTTTAGGTCACACATTCAAAATCATAGATTAGACTTGCAGCAATATTTGGTACTATCCCACAGCTCCAGTTCCAACTCCAGTTCGAGTCCAGAGCACCAGAGCACATGTTAGCAAATATGCGCCATCTTCTTTCCTCTACCGATAGGAACAGAGTCATGCGATAAAAAATAGATCATCTTCTAAAACTGATTTTGCACAAATACATCACCCATATCGTCAATAGATATCTAGTAAATAGATTTAGCACATTTTTAGATAATTTTCTTGAAGAATAACATTGATGCCGATAGATTTTTTCTAAACTTGATACAGAGCGATTCTAAAATCAACCATCTCGATTTGCGTGCGCAACCAGAAGTCCTTATATATACAGATTTCTTAAAATATAAAAATTTGGGGCAGGTTTGTCTCAGGACAAAGAGGCAGGTTCGGCCACAGGAAGCCTGGCAGTGGCGGGAAAATATGACGTTGCATGCTTTCTGACGTCATAATTATACAAATACCCTAGACATCCTGTCGAACTTACCTAAGGCTGTCTACTTACCCGATATTTTGAAAGAGAAGCCTACAGGCTGGCATTAAGTATGGATGAGGAATCCTTTGTTAGCCCCCCCCCCTCCAAAAAAAAAATATATATAAGGAATGATACATTAAATTATGCAGGGAATTGATTCTAGCTAAGATACTACTCACTGTACATAAAATGAAACAGCTAAATTATTCATTTAGTTAAATTAGTTAAGTTCAATTATGTATTTTCATGTGTGCCCGCTGACTAGGTCACAACTATTTCATATTAATTAACTGCCCTAGGGCTTGGGAAGAGAGGAGTTGGCCATGGGTCTCACATGTGTCTGTGTATTACAACTAGCTATAGGCTAACTGAAGTCGGCAGCTCAGGTGGCATGGCCGCACCTTCTGGCGATTCATTTGAAACGGTCAATCAATTATATGACTACAACTAAGGTACATCAGTTTCAAAACAAACACTGGTTATAGCTGTCAATAATTTACTCACATGATTTAAGCTGTCTATTTTTAAGCCTGTCTATTGTAGTTACGGCTTTCATACTGACCGCCATATTGAATTGGGCACTACTAATAAAAAGTCGGAAACTGTCACTACAAACCCGGATTTCAGTTTTGGTCAGGAAAAAAAAAATCCGAACTCAGAAGCATGTTATATGCCATAGAAGTACATGTACATGTATTAATAATTAATAGGTATTTAATTTTTTTTTCAATTTAAGAAAGAAATGGAGATCATATTACAAATAAATTTTACCTTTAAAAACATTTCATACCAACAAAATATAAATACTTCACAAGCTTCATTTTTACTTGCAGTATAAAAAAATAAGTATATAAGCAGCTGCTTTGGTTTATAAAATGAATTGAAGTATTTCTCATTTCTTTATTTTCTGAACATTTATTTAAAAAGACAAAATCACACTTTTCTACCACTGCTTCTAGATAAATAGTTTTTGGTTTTAAATGATAATTAGGTTTATAAATGTAGAAATTTCCTTTGTTAAATATTTGTAGTAAAACAAGATTGTATAAATATATTTGTATTTGTTAAAGATTAAAATATACTTAAAACATTCAACTCAACCAGTAAATTACATATTTGAAGTTTGAGAATGTGTTGGATGGAAGCATTTGCATTAATTCTTATGCTTAAAAGATGGGAATCAATTGGAATATTCAGCAATTACACAACGAAACATTGATGGTTTTTGACAATCTAATCATTTTAGGCGAAACCAAATTCAGACTCCGCAAACCAATGTATGCAGCAAGATTTTTCAAATGAGACAAGAAGAAAGTATATTTCAACTGTGTACTAACCCGGGACCCTCCAAACCCTAGACAGACACTCTACCAATTGAGCTCTATCTGGTCACCGACAATCTACCAAGTCAAATTCAGCTCCATGTCTCTCTGCGGGGGGGGGGGGGGGGGGGGGGGGGGGGGGGGGGGGGGGGGGGGGGGGGGGGGGGGGGGGGGGGGGGGGGG
>JAULCA010080426.1:0-16720 GCA_032360845.1 Crassadoma gigantea
AAAGGGAAAGACAATTAAGACAGACGGACAGACAAGGAGAAACAGAGACACAACACGCAGAAAGCAAAATAGACACAAAAAAGGACAGGGCCGAACCAGGATGAGACAGACGGACAAAGAAAACGGAAAAAGGCATATACAGACGGACAGGACTTAAACGATTCAGGTTGTGACATGGATAGACAGACATAAATTAGGAAACACAGACACTTCGTAGAGAGTAAAAACAAACGAACAGACAGACAGGCAGACAGGCAGACTTTGTAGAGAGGAAATATATGACTAAACCGATCTAGGATGAGACATTATATCCTGTGCCGGATGCTACATCCCTAAATTATATATATTACATACACGTCTATTTATATACACTGTAGACCAGTCAACATGGCTGTCAGGACGTACATTCTCATCGCTATATTCTTCTCTTATTTCATCGCTGTTTCCTACACCCAGCCAGGTAAGATATATACACACATGTATATTTACGATTTTTCCCTTCAGAGGGAAGAAATGTTTCATTCTGCGTGTTCCTTGTGAAAAATGCTTACAAAGCAAGTATGAGAAAACGTTGAAATTGTGTACTTGTATTCTATTTTGCATGTATGATAATCTACCATAGCTAGATTTGTAATATGTACTTATAATTATACTGTTACGCAATAAAAGAAAGCTTTCGTGAATTTTATTTTAGTTTTATAAGTGACAACTACAAAATAAATCGGGTTATGATATTGATGACGTACTGATCTTAAAAGAAATAAACCAATTTAAAAGAGAAATGGTCATAACCATGTTGGCTAGCGAAGATAGAATTTGTTTACCATCCCAAATAGGTGTCTGGATCCGCCACTGATAAACATCATATTGGTGAATTGGGGCTATCACATGTGTATATGCCTGCCATAGCAACAAAAAGTGCGCTGTTGTACCGAAATAGCCAAAATATAGTGTTTTTGGACAGTTAAACTGCACAAATGAAATTCCCTGCATGTGACAAACAAAAATTCCTTTCTACGAAGAAACACTGGTGTGTCAATGCTAAAACATGTCAAATATGTATTTCATACATACATCATGCATATATTTTGTTTATGTATGCATGCAGAGGCATTGAAAAAATGAAAAGTGTCAAGTTTATTTCCTTCAAAATGGCCACTTTTTAACCAAATATTACACATCATATCTGCAAAACAAGTTGTCGAATGAATATGGAATTTCATGTTTACGTGCGTACTTCATTTATTCTAGATTACGTATTTTAAAACAACTAAATCTTAATCCCCAATGAGGCCGGAAATGACCCTTAACGCCCCTAGTCCTTTAAGTATAAAACTGCTGTAATTAATTGAGCGTTTTAACGCATATATATATTTCACCTTACGCTCTGTTTTAACTAATTTCTATGGTTTATGTATTCATGTAAAACGCCCATTTCATTACATGTTTATACATGCAATTAATCCTCCATAATCATTCCATATTCGTTTCAAATAAAAGAAGCTGGGTTCCAAAACAGTTGGTCACTGGATAAACACTGCATAGAAAACATGAGTGTCAATTCATCCCCTTTAAATACAAGCTGGGAAGAGGAACAACGGGATTAAAAGTGGCTAAAATTAACGAGTTTTAGTTGTGAGTTTCATGTCAACATAAAATGTATCATTACCAGGTTTGGAGTCATAACTATACACTCATGACAAAGCACTTATGTTCGGTGATATATCTCGCGTTAATTCGCGAGAAAATAGCTGAGGCTGATGTGTGTTTCTCGCGGATGTTTATTCCTACATGAAGTCAACAAAAGTTATGCTTTCTTTGTATTTTGTACCCTTGTTTTTCTTTTCGAATTTTACGAACTCAAATTTGAGGTTACATGTCTTTGTATGAATAATCATGAAAATAATTATTCGCCAAAATTAGTTGATAAACTGTATGTAACTACATATTTTAATATAACCCTACCGATTTCAAATGACATTCATATAGGCTATGAGTGCCATGGACCGATTGTTGACGTCGTAAACACTAATCACTGATCCTTCAAGGGCGATGACTGTTCTATTCAATGAGCAAGCATACACAATACTTACATTATTTGAACTAAATTCTGAATGATATGAATTCCAACTTGACAAAGGAAAATTCAATAAAGCGCATGGATTTGCCTTTGTCTATAAAAAATAAGACCAAATATGATAATGTTAAGATATAAGCACGTGAATTTTCCCAATCAACACTTTTGTATCTGTCATTTTATGACCACCATGTACGTTTTCCTAGGTGATCTTGTCTCCCTCTCCCCTTTAAGACCTATTATGCGCTTCATTCCGGCCCGGCAATAACGATGATTAAGTTGACTTTTTTTATATGATATCGTAGAAAAATAAACAAAGTTTATTATTGATGATTCTTTACGAAGGAAATGTTTTTTCTTTACTGTATTTCGTGATCAAATAAGTCTCCACCCAAACACAAATGTTGTGTTTTAGTAGAAATGTCAAATGTTCTCTTACATGTAGGAGTATTCGCTTATCTTTTTGCCAAGAGCCTGAACTAAGATGCATGTATATATATATATGATCTTACACGAGTTTCCATCTCATATGAGTTTGATGAAACGAGTCTAAGCGTTTTTCAATTTAGCGAGCCTCCCTCGAGCTAAAAGGAAAAATGCGTTACAAACTTCATAATCTCCTATGAAATGAAAACGACCTTTTTTTTAATCAAGATTTGTGGCATTTATTCGTGTAGAACGACACTTTTCATGCAACCTTGAAATGTAAAAAGCTGTCATTTTGACTCCAGTGCGTAAGTCTGTGACGTCATATACTTGTCCTAGGCTTGACGTTCCAATTGAAACCTACATGCAATCACAGGGCTGATAGGTCATACTACATGGGTTAATACCCCAAATAATATGACATGGATATATTCACTGGATAACACAGTACATTTTGTGATACACACATATATATATACAAGTGAATTCAAATTTCGTTGTAAACATTTGTTTAGTAGAAACTACGTTAAATTGTCGGCAAGTTAACCATTCACAAATTGTAAATTGTATACTTAGCTTGGATGGTTAATGTTTTCACTGGACTCTTAACACTAAACAATTAATCTACGAATGAGGTCGCTTTCATGTAATATTCATCAACACTATGTTTAACAATGTTGGCATCCATTACCCGTTTTTTATTTACGTTTAAATATTCTCGTCATTATTATAATAATACTATATCAAAAGTAAAAGCATAACATCATGATTACAAAAACTAGGCGAGGACAGAAACGTCAGACATTGAGGCATTCATCACTCTGCCTCGTTTCGCCTGCTGTTGACAACATATTTATAGTACGCAAGCGTTATGTGTCCAAAAATGCACGAACAAATAGTATATATATATATATATATATATATATGTCATGGTATGGCAATTTCACTGAGTTAAAATATTAACATTTCTGTAATAAGATCTTTAAATGTATAAAAGCATAAAAAACAAAATTTGTTGGAGTAACCGGAGACAATGCAAGTGGTGACAACAAAGTTAAAACTTTTGACGAACAGTCCCAAATGGTTTCCGATTTACGATAACCGCCATTTGGAACACCTCGACCCTTTAACAGTTCATCAACGATGACCGAATCGGCCGAGGTGTTCCCAACAGATTAATGGTAACCTTGGAAATATCTATCTTATTCTTGAAACAATGGCTCAATTGAAAAAAAAATTGTTTGTTTCAATGTATCATAAAACGAAATCAAACGATAGAGATATAGAGAAAAACGCAATTTTCCTTTGTTTTCTATAAGAATGTTATGTCACAAGACATTATGTGTTGAACAGCCAAATGGTTATATGATATAACTGTGCTAATCATATAATGACAAAAACGCATAATATGATTACAAAATAACGTTATGTTAAGACAAAATCACAAATAAATAAATCATATTACATAATGGCAAGCTTACACTATATAATGACAAAAACGCACTGTTTAATGACAATGACATTATAATTATGACAAACTCACATTATATAAAGATGAAATACACTGTTTAATGACAAATCACATTATGATTATGACAAACTCACATTATATAATGACAAAATCAGATTACATAATGACAAACTCACATTATAGAATGACCAGACACATTAAATAACGACAAAATCATATTGCACATATGATCATAGAAGAAAACCATGGCGTTCGATGAATTCCGATTTTTTTTTTGCAATCAAAAGTGATGCAAGGTATATCCATATGGTTTTTTAAATATATATTAATATTACACCATATGCATTTTTATCAAAGAAATTGGATATTTACGGTATCAAATTAATCCCGGGTGCATCGACCTTTGATCTACGGTCATGTGATGACGGGAAGCCAGTGGACTTAAGAAGTGACACACCTTCGATGACTTTATAGTCGGTAAGCGCCACCTTCATCCGGTGCACGGACTTCCGGGCTCATAGTGCTTTAAGGTCGCCGGAAAACAGCTCCCACACACAGATATACCTATCCGCAAAATATTCGTACTTTTAGATAATATTACTGACCAGAAGCTGAGCTTAATAACTCATTAAACTTATGCCTTATTTACTGATTTATTTCTTTTTGATTATCAAATTTGAAAAATTCACAATAAACTACATTAAACATTACTAATGGATAAAAAGATCACCGCAGAGCCGGAAAAATATACTCTCGTCGAAGCACTTCGGCTCATTGAAATATTATATCATAGCATATATACATTATATATTATATATTATTATAAATATTAAAGTGACATCACCTGAAACTGACCTGGTGAATTATTTTAACATAGTAGGATTTTTTTTATATTTAAATATCACCATTGATTTTTACATTAGTTCCATGCTAGTTAGTGTAAAGTCATAGACCAAGATAGTAGCAACATATATCAATATTTTGTGAATAATACATTCTGAATGAAAACTCCACATATTGTTTATCATTATTTCAACTGTGTATGCGAGTTTCCTAACCTAGTGTCTCGACGACTTTAAAAAAAAAATATAAAAAAAAAGAACAAAAAAAAAAAATAAAATAAAATACTTGAATCAACAACCTGAAATACTAAAATGAGATATTCTGGCGCGAGGAAATGTTCGCGTCGTGCTGATGCTTTAAACTGCTCGCGGTGTGGAAATTTTCACTTCGGCGATAGCTCTAGTGAATCCGTCTTATATATTATATTACAAATAATCTATTGATTAAATCCCGTTCTCATATGATGACGTTAAACCTTCAACAGACAAAGCAATCTTGATTAAATATTTAGGTGTTGATATTTTTGCGCCAATTTACTTCACGCGAAAACGCGAACATTTCTACACCGCGAATTTTTTTCTTTTACGGTAAGTAATCATAGTGATTAACATTACATATATTGTGTGGTCATGTGATATAGCATTAGACATGTTTACTTAAAGTTATCTTACCATGAGAACACAATTTTAAAAATAGGTTCAAGCAAGACGTGTAAACCAGGAATGGTGCACTGCGAAAAAACCACGACGTGTATCCCCCAGACGTGGGTGTGTGACGGTGATGCAGATTGCCCCAACAGGACAGACGAAGTTAATTGTATGGCTATGTATACATACCATGTTTCGTAATCCTTGCTTAACAGATGATATTTGATGTTAAGAACCATCGACTAGGTTCGGAAAAAAAATCTGAATTGAGCTTTGCAAGCATTGTACAACAGTCAGTGAATTACAAATTGATACCATTTTTGTAATTAATGATTAACATTGAAAGATAACTTGTTTAGGTAATTAATTTATTAAGTAGAGAACCTTGTTCTAGCTGCTTGTAGATGATGTTTTCACCAGAGAGAAAGAAAATAGCACAGTATGGTTCTTATCTTGCGATATCATCTGTAATCCTGTTTAAAACATTACTTGTGCTGTTTTATTGTCTGTTTAATAACTCATCAAAATGGAATTTACTAACCCGTTAATTGCTCACGGCTTATTTATGTGGTGAGATGATTTTGTAATTGATGTGAATATGAAAAATGCGTGTTGTCGGCATAATTAATGAATGAAATAAGATATATATGGTCATGATCAGGTGTTTACTTACCCATTTGCTTACTTACCCCTTGGCTCCAGTGAGTTGAAGTGTATTGCTGAATTCCATCCTCCTTGCGTTTTGTTTGTATTTGTTGCCTTTAGTTGGTTCAAAGAGGGGCCGAGATGGCCAAGTGGTTAAGGCGTCTGCCATTCTGCTACCACTAGCCCTCAACCACTGGGTCGCGGGTTCGAGGCTTACATGGGGCAATCGCAAGGTACTGGCCGTAACGTTAGGTCGGTGATTTTTTCTCTGGGAACTACGGCTTTCCTCTACCACCATAATCTGGCAGTTCTTTAAATGACCATATCTGTTAATAGGACTTAACATACAAACAAACACTGGTTGAAAGATATGTTCTTCACTTTCTTTTAATTCTGACAATACTTCTCTAAAATCAGGCAGCCTTTGAGCGTCCTCTATTTCTGCTTTTCTTCCAGTAGACCTGTTTCTTTATCCTATGTCATTATTCACATCCTTTTTTCTTATTAGTTTGCCCAAAGGCTCTTACCCTGCTCGTTAAAAGTTTTCCGGCATATCGAGGTACAAATGTAGTATTTTTATGCAAGGAATTCATTTTTCACTGATACCATGTTGCTTCACTGACACTCCAGAAGATTCACCTAACCAGACTGTCAAATGCCCTCAGAAAAGTGTACGAAAATTAAATCTTATGTAGTCCTTTTGATGAACTGCATCAAGATGTCTAAAGGAATGACATTATTTAAATCAAAATTCTCAGCTGCCTCCAGCTTCAAGCTTATAGCAATGAAGTCATATATCGCTTTGCATAAACTTGAAAGTAGTTGATATATTGAAAACGCATATATACGTCGTGTGTTTTTGTATGTGTGTATATATATAATTTACTTTCATCTTGTTAGCTGATTTTTTTCAATATAATGACATCTGTATATTTAAATGCAGTTTTGATAAATTATTACATGCAAATTTAAATTATATATTGAACGAAAAGGGTATGCGAATCCTGCTATTCATTATAATGTAGTGATGATTAAAAATGTTCGATCGACAATTTTATAATTCTAGAAATGCTAATAAAGTAGATTTACATTTTGCATTGAGCTTTCCGTTAAAATAGCTATTGCGAAATTACTTGTAGCATTTGAAAACAAATATGAGAAAAAAATAAGGTTAATGCATCTCTTTAACTTGATAAAATTGACAAAACTTGGACTGATTTAATTTTGTCCTATTTAAGATAAAAAAATGATTGAAGTTTTTTATATTTAGTTTTTTGTATATAGCTTAATTTTAACATTTTCATCAGTTTCTCCTCTCAGTGTAAATCATGGGAATGCCAATATACAGCTTCTTGTTACAGTAATTCTGTCCAATATAAAGCTTCTTGTTACAGCAATTCTGTTTCCGGTGTTGTACAGGTGGATCAGTCACTTGTGGTCCGGGATTGACCCAGTGCGGCAACTCGTCCATGTGTATTTCGTCGCGATGGGTCTGTGACGGTCAAAGGGACTGTGTATCTGGATCAGACGAGGCTAATTGTGGTAATAGTACTATCCTTTGATATTTTTTAGTGTGTTTCTTGTTTTTCGTTGCATTTAAATATAAGTCCACAAAGTCACTTTTCAATTTTCACTCTGTTCGCTCTCCTGAATGCGGCAAATCTAACATGAGTCCAATGTCTCACTGTTTACTTTTCGTTCTGTTCACCCTCCTCAATGAGGCGAATCTTTAAACATCAACATCAGTTCAATGTCTCACTGTTTACTTTTCGCTCTGTTCACCGAATATGAGCTTTTGTTTCCAACAAAGTCGAACGGCGATATTAATGTATGCTTATAAATTACTATTGGAAACATTTTGTTAAAAGCTCATAAAAGTCCAAACGGATGGAATAGTGAGAATGATCGATAATACATTTGCTGAGTTAGGTGACAAATTTTACAGCAGACTATAGTCGTTCATAGGGAATCATATGTACCCTCTTCTGAACGATTCATTTTTATTTTTATACTTGGCTAAATTTATTGATAATTTTAGGATTGGTAACATAAACCTACCAAATTCCTTCTATTTCACATTAAAAAAAATATATTGATGTCCTGTCTTTAAATATATTCAATAACAATATCGATCGTACACACTTGAAATCAAAGATATCACTGACTCCTCTAGTTAAGCCGTTTTCCTCCATCACTTCTAACTGCATGATCAACATGGACAGCTTACATAGAAGACGTACGATAAATGGGATTATTTCATTTTTCCAACCATGAAGTTTTCCTTGCTTGTCGGTAACATCCCTGCTCCCCCCACCTATGGTATTTACATGTCGCCACAGGGTTTCAAATGATGCAGATTTGATGAAGACTACGGATATTTTTTATGGTCACCATCATAACCTCATTGGGAAATACATTATTTCTTTGTATGATATGAAGGACCATGTGTTTTAATACGCTCGTTAGTGTGCTTTGTGATTTTGTTGTTAATAACCCAGTTCTCGAGGTGAGGACGTGACATAAGATTTGACTGAGATTAACATGACGTGTCGTCGATGCTTACCCTTCTGGAACACCTGGTCTTGTTTACATTGTACTTTCTAAATGGTCTCCATATAAATATTTACTTTGTTCTTATTTTTCTTAATTTTTAATCGATTTTGAGTTCAAAATGTGGTTTCGTTCACATTTCTACATTTTCTTTCTTTCTTTGTTATTTATAAATGCTCATAAAGTAAAAATATTTTATAAAAGGAATATTTTTTGCAAATACAAGTGATTATTATCATTTCATGATATAGATACATTGATTAATTACTCTGTAAAATACTATAAAACAAATATTGAAGATTTCTTTAATCAATGATCAATAGTCCAGGACATGCAGACAAACACGAACGTTCTTACTCCAAACGTAACATTGCTCTTTGTGTCTTATATCTTTTTTTAAATAATTAGTTTAATTTTTCAGATTTACCCCCTACTTAGCTTTTGCAGTATTGAATAGCCGCTGTTTTTATTCATAAAATTTATGTTTATCAAATATGATATGGTTAATGATATCTGACTTTTTATTTATTTATTTTTTTGTATTTCTAGATCAAAATAAAACATGTTCTCCCAAAGAGTTCTTGTGTAAATCGTCTCTAAAGTGCATTCCAAACAGATGGCGATGCGACGGAGACAGGGATTGTTTAGATAACTCTGACGAAAACAACTGTAAGTACCATTTGTCATATACATACCCTAACATCTCGATAATAATCCTGACTTGAAAAAAATAAACTAGGTTTTCCTTCATTTGGAAATTACTCTGGAATAAGCAGTCTTAAAAAAAGACCTACCTTTGAAACATGCCATTGATTCAAGGTATTCCTATTTTCTAAACCAAAGCAAATTTTACAGGAAAGAATCACATTGCATAATTTATTATTCAAAATGTGATAAAAATGTTTCACAAATAGCACGTGTATACCATTATATTTTACCATTCGGAAAAGATAGACTTGTTAACATCGTGTCTTTATACAATTTGAAAATTAACTAACTAAAGAAAGATAAACAAGATAACTTATGTTTCTATGAATGTTCATTCACTACTTTACTGTTACATAATCTTAATTTGAACTAGACATGTGGCGAAATATCTTAATGGTTAAATACGTTTGATTTATCGATAAAATTCTTGTTTTATATTCCAGCTAACATGACGTATTTCCTTTTTTATATAATTAACATTGTTTGGTATTAATCAACTTGCATTATTGAAATAAATGATTCATAAGTCGACATGTACATGTATTGATTTTTACGGATTTCGACGTTTTTTCTGCCTCTTTTAATATTTTTCAAGGGTCTCGGAGGTTTTGTAAATATTTTATTTGTTCATTCCGATTTTAAGTTCGAATGATGGTTAAGTTGATGTTTTGGTATTCTTTTTTTAACATGTTGTTTTAATACTTTGTTGATAATTTTTGCTGAATAAAAAAGGGTTCAATTACATAAAATAAATAATTGCATAAATGATAAATAAAAACTAAAATAGATAAATAAATAAGTAATAAATTATATATAAAAATACATAAATAAATTAAAATAAAAACATATCTTTTATGAACAATCACAATATTTGCATAAATAAAAAAAAAAATAAACGAAATTAAAAAATTTAAAATACATTTAAAAATCTTTTACTGCATATACACTACACTGTATTGTATGATTTTAAGGTTCAAATATAACCTGCCCACCGTCTCAATTTACGTGTAAAACCAGTCAAAAATGTATGAACATCAAGTGGAGGTGTGACGGAGAGAACGATTGTGGAGATAATTCGGATGAAGAGAACTGTACGTTTATATTTCATTCTTTACAGTGAAACATTGTTTTTTGTTGTTTTTAGTTTTCTTTTTATAATTTTCTTGCTTTTTTCTGTTCAATTTATTACACTTGAAAATTGATTTTTAGGTTCACCTAAAAACTGCTCAGACAAAGAGTTTATGTGTAAATCTGACAATATGTGCATACACAACACGTGGCGATGTGATGGGGACATGGACTGCGCAGATCACTCGGACGAGCAAAACTGTACGTCGAGATTGTTTTATCCAAACTAATGTATTTTGGCGCACTTGTAAGCTTGTTCTCATTTTAGACATTAATAATAATTGATTTATGAAAATAAATGAACAGTAGAAAAAAATGTGAGAGTAATTAGTTTAACGGACATCAAATTTAGTGAAATATCGCATTTTTACAGATCAGTGCATTGAAGAATTGTTGCACTCACAATATCGGGAATATTAAACGATATACAGAGACGTTTAACAGCAATAATTACTGAAATGTGAATATCACTAAAATATGTAGCATTACTGTACCCAAATCGGGACACTGTTTAGATAAAGATCAATGTTCTTTATACCGTATTATCAGTTTCAAAAATGCTTGTTCAATGTTTATAAATAGATACTATCCACTTTTCATTTCTTTTACAAGTTTGTAATTCGGGTGCGTAGTTCTACAAGTAACGCGAAATATTATCAGGGTTACGTATGCACTTGAACCGGCGTTACTGTACTTTAGGATAAACGATCAATATCAGCAGAAAAATATGCATAATTGAAATAGTTCAGAGTCAAAGAGGGTTCTGATAAAATATCTTCTGCAAACTAGCATTAGTTTTGATGAAACATATTCCACTTTTATAAATATTGTTTTAGATTTATGCAATAAAAGAATAACGAGTCCTTCTGTAAGTATTATATAGTAGAAGATACATATGAACATAAATTGCTGTAGCAACGTTCCTAGGTCATTCGTCACGCTAGAGATACTTTAGGCTATTTAAAGATTAACGTTATACCCACACATGTAAACAAATGACATTATTGCATAATGCAGCTGTTTCTTCCTTCAAGGATTCGTCGTTGAAGAAAGGCAGAAATCAAAATTGGTCTACCGTCGCAAGAGCAGGGAAAAGGCATTATATCCCTGAATATATATTGATTAAAAAAAATTCTAGGGTTTCCATGTAAATCTTTCCTTTGTTCATAGTAAGATTTTGAATTATAACTTTTTTAACACTTCGGTTCTCTCTTGTTTTTAGGTAAAACGAAGGAAGCTTGTTCTGCCGATCAGTTTGAATGTAACAACAAGACCTGCATTGATGGTATGAAGCAATGTGACGGCTTCAAAGATTGCTTTAACGGAAGAGATGAAGCAAACTGTTTACCTGGAGGTGAGACACAAGACATTTTACAACATTTGTTTCCCGTTATCCGATGTGAAAATGACAATGATATTAAACTCGATATAATTTGTTATCAACATGCTGTCAAATAGCTTTAAACCAAAATCTGTCGTTTAACTAATCCGAAAATCTGTCAAAATGGCATGAAAGTTACCCAATCTCCTGTATGATAAAATGGTGTAACAATGATCAGTGCGCTGTTTAGGTAACCATGCCAACACATGTATATAATAAGAAAGCATGTAGTTTGCTTGAAAAACATGTTCTATGTTTTACGACCATAAAACACAAACACTGCAAACTTCATCCCAATTTCAAGGCCTTCCACAGTCAAACAGGCCAAAGTGCCAGGATGAGATATTTCATCTGTTAAAATGAAAAACAAACGATACAAGCTAACTTAACAATCAGCATGCATATCAAAGCAAATATTTTTAACCCAAACTAAAGGCTGATAGTCTAGAAAATCCCTTCCCATCACCAGTTTGTACCGGTATTGTATTGGTGGTTATTTATCTCCATTGTTACGTCACAATAACAGAAAAGAAACACAACAGCTCGGTTTACAGAACAATTTTATGCTATTTACAAAACTATACAAATTACAATAATATTAATGCAAATAAAGTAGTGTACAACATAAACATCTACTTATCTTACGTCGACTGTCAGTAATCAATACACTCTAGTCCGTTGCCGAATGTTATCACATATATACCCCAAAATAGTTTACAATCCCAGGCACTGATGTTGTAATGTCAAAGCACAATACACTCTAGATCTCCAAGCAGTGATGTTTACACACAGTTGCAATTTTCCAGAAGCATCTTAACAATTCTAGTAAGTTCAGGTCAAAATTAAACAAATAGATTCTGGGAATCCCCATACTCGTTTCACAAGATTGACTAACAACATCTATGACCTTCCATGACATTCTATGACTTTCTATGACATCACAGAATGATATATTTACAACATATAAATAAGTTTTGATTTCTACTACATTAAATCAGTCTCGATCAAAGGAGAAACTACAGTAAACATCTGGAAACTTCCAGAACAATGTAATACACTGATATATATATATATATATATACAAATAAAATACCCATAACACCATATTATTAGTGGATAATTCTCAGTAAAAATCATTTGTTAGTTAAAATGTCAATATATTCACATACAAAAAAAATCAATGACAAGTAAGCTTATATAACTTTTCGCTGTTCCCTTAAAGAATCTGTCAGAAAAGAGTATTTCCATAACATACATTCCTGATCAAAATGATGTTACCTAAGATACCAATCATTTGACCTCAATATTATCTACAAACAACTCGAACTTTGTAATGGACTCTCGCTTATTCTTTAAACAGTCTCTAGAATTGAGGAGAGTGGGCTTGCTGACAGTACAGGGTATGGACTTTGCAGCTAAAAATGTTTAAATCAAATTTTCTATTAGAGATAAATATAAGCAATCACTTTGCGACTTTTCTACAAGTACATGTCTATGTATGTCTTTTAATATGTTCTACTGTTTTGCCTTTATAGTTACAAGTGTGCAAACAAATTGAATTTGAAATTGAATTTATAATTATCGGCAAAGTGTCGTCCCCATAAGAGTGCAAGAATGACACAATTCGTTCAAGTTGTAAATGCCATTTAAAGTGCCCTGATAACTACAAAACAAAGTCGTTAAAATCATCTCAGCTGCGTCCAATGTAAAACCACTACCGTGTCTCGCTATTGCCTTGCATCATCTACTCTAATCCAATTAAAACAACCCTTTTCCTAACCCTATATTACCCTATTGTTTTCCACAGAGCACCCCATCGGAACTAGACAATGTAACCATAATTTGATTGTTTGCGATTTTGATATCAGACGGAGTCGTTTTGTTGACAGGTGACCATTTTTTCAAAACACAAAAGTGTTCCAATACCTGACCTTGCCATTCATCGAAAATGCATTTAACCGTGACATCGTAGTACACGGTGATGTCATGGCCGGGGCTTAATTAATCTGTAACAATTGCTTTAGAAACAGTTATCGCTATAGACAAATCTGTTTTCGACAGTATCTTAAATAAAAGCCCCTCATCGACATTTTCACCAAGACTAGTTTCAAATCGTCAGTCAAGTGTTACTTTCGCCACTGGAGCCAGTGGCTACCACAAGCGCGAGCCTTAGCGTGAAATGATCAAGAAAACGAGACGTTATTGAGTTTTTCTACCGGAACATCTTATTTCAACATTTCTATTGGTTTAAAAGGAACTTTATACCAATATAGTCGTTGGTCAGACATAAAATATCTAAATCAATCAACAGCAATATAACAGTCTACACCGTCGGGAACCTAAATGATACCTGATTCATTTTCTGACCAGTTTGAAATTCGGAACGCCTTTAGGTTGTTAGATCTATATCTTTTAAAAGAACATCAACGTCTGAGTTATCCAAGAACTTGTAATCAGCGACAGAAACAAACGCACGAAAGCACCTAAAAGGGTTCGTCAACAGATTGGGATTCCCCCAGGAGTAACTAAAAATTTATTTAAATTGAATTCAAATCGACATATGTTAATTAACATGTATGATAAATGGGAAAGGGAGTGGTCGTATATCTTTTTGTTATTTGGATAAATAATATGAAAAATACAAAGAAACGTAAAAACGGCAACAGATTGGGATTCCCCCAGGGGTAATTAAAAAAATGTTTAAATTGAATTAAAATCGACATATGTTGTTTAACATGTGTGATAAATGGGAAAGGGAGTGTTCGTATATCTTTATATTATTTGGATAAATAATATGAAAAATACATAGAAACGTAAAAAAATGTTTATATACTTATTAAAATATGTCAGTATACTATGTATGTTCTGATACTTCCATTTTTTTCTGTAGATATTTATTTAGTAGTATTAATTGTTTATAATATATTTTCCCATCAAATTCGATAATTGATCCGTGTACTATGATTACGGGGCTTCATTTTCCGTTAGCTAAACCTAATGATGACAAGGTAAGATTGCACGCAATCGTGTGAACGTACAAATTCTTGTTTCCCCTCAAGTTATTCGTTTGTAAAACGATCATTTCAGGCGTGTTTAACTAAACAAATATGAATGATACATCTTTGATATATTAAATGGTTACACCCATCACATACATAACTGTATTTCTAGTTAAACCGTAGCTATGCGGTAGTTATGTCATATAAACCTTGTGAATACATGTAGTCATCTAGTAAAATTGTAGGAATATTTAATAAACCTTGTGAACTCATGATATCATCTAATAAATTGTAGTCATATTTTATAAACCTTGTGAATACCTGTAATCATCTAGTAAAATTGTAGGAGTATTTTGATGAACCTTGTAAATACATTGTAATCACTTTGTGAAACCATCGTAATAAGTATAAACCGAGTTTTACTTTGAATATAAGTATAATTGTAGTTAGATTTTCAATTCTCTTAGTGAATTTTGTGACCTCTGCTTTAGATGAACGAGTTCTCCTGGCAGACAGACACAGCCTGAAGTTGGTCACCCTAGTCAGTGATACTCGTAAAGCATTGTCTCATAGGATATCTCATTCCGGGACCGCGAACAGTATGGTTGGCGTTGACTATGACTATGGAGAAGGATATGTGTTCTGGACAGATATAGGTGAAGCTGGCATTTACAGGTAACGTCTTCATTCGACATGTTTTCAAGGTCATTTGATATGTTTGTGTTTTACGTCCTATTAATATAATTTCAATCGGTTGACGGTAGGAATTCGGATGTAATTATTTTCTCTTTGGTATTTAAACGATACGCCAATAGTTGGCCCTATTGGAGGTATTTGCACGTGCAAATGGGTTGGGTTGTTACCTATACTTGTCATTCAAGCGAAACAGGTAAAAATAAGCACACGTGATTTTTTTTTTTATAATTTTAAGGGGCATCTAGGTCAAAATAGAATCAGTGCTTATATGTACATGTATATAAAGTCAAATCCGATCAAACAAATGCTCCTATTTTGTGTTATAGAATCTTGTGAGCATAACGGCATTCAAAATTTTAAATCATAAAAACAAAATGCTTGTGACCTTATATAAAGATTAAAGGGTGTGTTTATGTTACTATTTTTTATTGTTTGTTCACGGTTTAATCTTCCTTTTGATTGGATGGGATTTTTACGTCCGCTTAACTACCGAGTAGTTCGGTTGTCCAACAGACGAAAGCGCGGATCTGATGCCGCCTTTATACTGCTACCTCACTTAAATACCAAGACGAAGGCACCAAGGACAGTATTCAGCCTAGTCACATTATACTGACAACCGGTGAACGTTAAGCGGGGAAATAATAACTACCATTTAAAAAAAACAAGTAATGTCCTTTGTAAGGTTATATGGTAGAGAATCAATGTTGTCATATGGTATAAGCATTGAAAACAAATTTTATATCTTTTGATATCATCTTTCCCATTGTAGTGCAAGATTTCTGAATTCCTCGTCTACCATTACGGACGAACAGCCCGTCGTGACCCGGAACGTAGATACAGCGGACGGACTAGCTGTTGACTGGATCAACAACCTGATATACTGGACAGACACCGGCCGGAATGAGATATCGGTCACCAACTACAATGGAACTCTGAGGAAAACCATGTTCCAATTGAACCTAGACGAACCAAGAGCTATAGTGGTGGATCCACTGACAGGGTAAGGCAGCTTTAATATAGAACCGAGTATATTAGGAGAGCTGCATGTATTAAATGAACGGGTGGTCGGGTATAGCGCACTTGAAGGTTTCTCCGGGTATTTTGGGGGGGGGGGGGGGGGGGGGGGGGGGGGGGGGGGGGGGGGGGGGG
>JAULCA010080869.1:4575-14720 GCA_032360845.1 Crassadoma gigantea
AATCAGTGACAGCCAAGGGAAATAGGCACAGTGTTAGAACAGGGCCCTGAGGTATGCAGCAGGTTTTGTCCAATAAATCTGTCACGCATTTATTAGCGGCCAACATGGATAAGGAAGACATTTTATTGGGGACGTTTTTTGTTTGGAATTTAAATTAAGTATTGGTGAGGTTTCCAAATGAAATATGCATCATAGCATTCATTATCATAAAATGAAATAATATCAACTTTTTAAAACTACAGCAGAACATTTTAGTTATAATAAGCATTTAAGACTTAGTGATTTCCTTGTTCTGCTGAATAATAGGAAAGGTCACAGTTTGAAGATCGGTAGTTCAGAAAACAACTTTTTCCTTCAATGTGAATTGGTTTCTTTAAGAAAGTTGTCATGTCAAGTCTGAACTTCCATTAGTTTTTGCAGTTGTTTGTTTTACTAGATCTGTGTAGTTTTGTCACAGTCCGTTAACGTTGTCATCATCTCCATATATATCACAATTTAATGAGAAAGACTTAGCTGTTTTTTGTTAACAAACCACAATATATATCATGAGCATGGGAATAAAAAGTGTTGTGGCTGTTTTAGGAAGTGATTCAACACTTGCGAGTTGGCCCCAATGAATAATTTGTGAACAACGATTGTTGGTATTTCGCATACATAAAATTACACGCATCCCCGCACAAAACGAGAGACTCGGCTAGCAGTACTGTCGCGAAATAAATTCATCATTGTTTCGTAGCTTTATACTGTACAGCATTGTAATCACATGTAAATAAATGTCAAACTCTTGGTATTTGGGTGTAGTGAACTACACACTAGGGTAAAGCTGTTTTAATATTTTTTTTTAAAATAAGGTACAAAGTGGATACTGTGTTTGTTAGTCTAGTTTTAAAGTACACACATTAAGTTTCTAGTTTCAGAATAGCAGTTGAGTTCATTTTCCACTTGAGTGAACTTTTATTAGATTTCGGGTGCTGATACAATTGTCTGTGTTAGATATACTATACCGTAGTGGGCTGTCTGGGCCAGAATTTCAAAGCATGGTTAGCTTTAAAGGTAATTGACAAACGTTTTCAAAATTTTTATTTTTTGAAATACGATGTAAAAATAACATGAGTTTTTCAATTTCATATCTTTCGATGAGGATTTCAAATTTTTAAATATGAAGTTTAATTACAGATTTCTTTTTTTTTTCTTTTGAATTTACACCAGAGAAATGCTTAATTTGAATAAAGCTAACAATGGCTTTGAACAATGATGCTGTTGTGTAATGTCTTCTACTGTCATTTATTCTGAACTTAGCGTGTCAAGTGTAGGTCTTGAATATAGGATACATCACCTATTTCAAGTCTGTGAAGCAATGTGCAGACTATTTACTTGTTTAGCTTGAAGTGTGTTTTCCTGTTCATTTAGTTAATTACCTAATATCATAGTAGACTAGTGAATTTAATAAAACTGTGGTACTAATTTTTTGAAATTTGAAAATATTTCAATATATAAATTTTACAGTGTTATTTTGCAAGATACTTTACTTTGCTTGGTCCAGTCTACTCAGCTGTAAATGAGTTGGAAACGGCAGCACCAGCTGTATGCCCCTCAGGGAGTTGAGAAAGATATTGGCTGGTTGCAAAGGCCATATAACACCGATAATAATTTGTGAACCACTTTGAGACGACCTAAGAACTAGGTTATGATAAAGCGGTATATAAGAATTTCAAATTATTATCATTATTATTATATTATCCTTCTTTTGTTCCTTTCATCTGTCCTTCTCAAAAGTTGTTGTTCACATCTAAATGATAGAGATTATCTAGTACCTATAAATGTTGATACTAAACGGCTTGATACAATCACATTTTTTGTAGGTAGGAAAAATAAAATTGTTGAATTATACAGTCCAAATGTTCATAAAATACAATATGTGTCATCACACAGGTAAAAGATAATTTTCCAAAGGAAGAGATGCATTATTTGAACTAAAAAGAAAGCTAACAATGCTTCGAGTCATTTATCCTGATAACAGTGTACACAAGGGAATTGTTCAATGTATGATCAGCTTAACCATTCTCAAATGTAATCAAATCAAACATGTTTAGGATGGGAAAATAGATTGATGATTTAATTCTATACTAACATAATTACAGGAAATATAAAAAAAAAATATTTGGAGGTCATGTAAAAGCAGTGCACAGGAGAAATAATATTTCAATTTTCTTTAGCTGACAACTCTTTAGGGCTTTGAAAAAAATTGTTTAATGATGCCATTATTTCTATTAGAACCTATGAAATATTTGAGAAGGTAAAATGCATAAAATTATTGAGTAGATAGATGATTTTGACTTCTTTCATTGGTACCCATAGCCTAATGATTTTGTGGTTATTTCATGTTAGGGAGGATAGAAATGATAATTTTAGGTTAACAGGCTTGAATGATTGTCAAACAAATTATACGAGGATGGGTTCTTTACATCGGGGATACTTAATAGAAAATAATTGGTACATTCCGTGAACAGAAAAAAATAAAATTGCGTATATGCTGAAGTGAGAGGTTTTGTTCCGTTAGCCTGTATATATACAGTAATAAAAGTTTAGAGAGTCAGAATTTTTATAAATACATGTTAGTCAAGGGGTGTGTTTTCATTGTTTGAAAGAATTCGCTGCGGAAAAGGGGGCATGTAGTTTTTGTGTAAAAGCTAGACAGGAATATGTTTAATACAGTACCAGAGGGTTAAAAACAGACTTACCCATTGTATGACTGGCTTTCTGCAGGTAAGGAACCTCATATTTTGAGAAATTGACTCATTTTTACCTATTTATCAATCTTTATCCTTTTTGACCTTAGAAATAAAACAAACTCATCATTATGTGCCTTTTTCATTGGGACCTAGTGTTCGTGTTACTTCTAAAGATGTTTTACGGAGCAACAGAAAAACTGTGTCAGTTACCTATTGGGACTGTAATACATATTGAATATGGCTTTCTAGAATCTTCATTTTGAACCTGAATAGTTGAAAGACTGGCTTTCTTCAGTTTTCCTCTGAAATAGTTGGAATACTGACAGAAGTGAAAAATACATAAAAAGAAATGCTATGGAAAAGAAATGTTTTCTTGTTACAGGTGTGTGTGTGATTTTAGTTATTGGTGATTGTCGTAACTGTTTAGCAATGTTTTTTAAATCACTTGTCTTTTTTTTGTCATTGCAGGTTCAACATACCTCAACACAAAAAACAACAACCCTGCTTCCTCACGGGCGACGTCCCCGGGCACAGGTGCAGGTGGGTCCGGGATCCCCACTCCAGGGGGCAGGTCTCTGGTAAGTCCCCGTGGACAAGACAAGCAGCCACGGGCGGTCAGCTCGGGGAGCACAACCTCGACAAGCTCGACCGCTTCCAACAAAAGTACCTCCCACAAGGCCAGTGTCGCCAACAAAAACTCTATGTTGGACAAATTCAAATTTTTCAATTCCAAAGACAAAAGTAAAAGTAAGGGCGGTGTGCCCAAAAGTACGTCAAAAAGCAGCACAACCAGTACGAGTTCGTGTAGTGATCGAAGCGACGTCAGATCGACGACAAGCTCCGCGCGGAGCTCAAGTTCTACGGACCCCGGGGCTAGTAGTAGTACACCTTCTAATGACTCTGAACCACAAAGTCCCAAGCTCCCACCAAAAACTGGCAAATCCCTAGTGAAAGGGTTTGCGGGTCGCCGAGAGCTCGGTGGGGTAGGTACGGATGAGGTAGGGGCGAAATTGAGTAATCAAAGCTCCTCCGCTCCTCCTGTACCTCCTTCACACAGCTCACAGTCACAGTCACATTCTTCCAGTAAAAAGGTCGGCGGAAAGTCGGACCGCCGTGAAACCAGATCAGCACAGGCTAGTCCTACACAGGGTAAGAAGGGTGCAACCAAGATAGGCAGCTTGATACCAAAGTCTTCATCGGGAAAATCATCGTCAAAATCATCGCCATCGAATGGTCCCACCAGCTCCCAGATTCCTACGCCCGCAAGTAGCATTCCTAAACCATCGTCATCATTGGGCAAATCTAGTAAATCTACCAAGGAGGAGAAGTCAAAACTACAAAGCAGGAGTCAGCATTCATCGCCATCATCATCTTCCGCCTCGTCATCATTGCCTCAAAAATCTCATCATGCCACTTCCTCTCCGAAATCTATGCAATACCAGTCTCAGGCTCAGCAGCCTTCCAACAGTATTAACCATTCAAAAGGCTCATCACATCCACCAGAGGGGGGCAGTGACCAATCAAAGGTGAGCTCTCAGGAACCATCAGCGGATGACAAAATGCAGCATAGAACTAGATACACAGAAATTGAATACTCCGATGGAAGGATTGAACGAGTGGGTGAAGGCCATTTTGCTAAGCCAAACAATTTATTAGTGTCCCCAAAAGTAAGTGGTGGCCATTTCCAGGGCAGTGATAGGACTCAGGAAGTGGGTGTGTCCGGGCAACAAAATATGATTCCTTCATCTCAGACGGTTAATGTGGTGAAGCCGACATGTTCGGTGGCTACATCTGCGACAACAGTGATGACCAAGTCTGACGGTAACACCCAGACTTCCTTATCTGTGTTAAATCGTGCAACACCTCCGCCACTCCCAAAAACAGAACCTCCGCAGAAAAGTCATGCGAAGGACAAGGAATACAAGATATCGGGAAGCCAGAGTGGGTCGGGTCACTCAACTCCAGTGTCCGTGTCGGGGAGTGACTCCACCCCTTCTAGTCAGAGTGGCCCAAGTGGTACAGGCTCCTCCTCCAGTGAAAGTGTGATATGCAATAAGTCGCTAAATGTGGACGATTTCTCCGGGTCGGAAAAAAGCAGTACCAGTGCAACAAACTCTCCAAGGCTAGGAATGAAAGTGATACATTCTCAGTTACAAAGACCCGCTAATAACGTGGCAATCGTTCAACCCCATCACGGGGAAAAGATCGAAACGACTTTTGATACCGAAATTCGAACAGAAACTGTGAATAAGGATAGCGACACATCTAAAAATAACCTTCGGGAAACAACGTTTTCTGAAAAGTCGGAAAAAGATCCGACGTTTGTGGATGATTCTGGTGAAGCAATGGATATTAAACCAATGCAGCCAATCATGAGAGCAATGCCTTATGGGTCGTCGGGATATTTACGTGGGTATGGGTCGCAAGGGTCACCAGCATCAGGAAAGATCTTCCATAACCCAGGTTACGCCACACCCACTACTGCGTATTATGCCCGGACGAGCAGTTTGGGTATCAATCGGCCACTTATAGGTGACCCCAATAAATATTACTCCGGATCTATTAAACGGACCCAGTCAACAGGCCAGAACAGTTCAATTGACACTGACTATAGCTCAGACTACGATACTTACGATTATGTGTCTGGTTACATGTCAGATGGCGACATTCTCAAGGGCAACAAGATGGGTGACGACATGGCGAGTGGGTACCTGTCAGAGGGCGGAGCCTCACTATATGCGCGGCGCCTTCAGCAGCGTTTCCGTGAGGGCATGCAGGCTGTCAAGGAATGCATGCAGAAAAGTACAGGGCTTATGGACGATGACAGGTAAGTGAAAAGAGAAATTATTTTAAAGGGTGTGACATTCAGCTGTTTTTCACTATATTACTTCGATACAGTAACTATTTGATTTTTTTTTCTGAGCACAACAACTACATTGTTAATATTTGTTTAAAAAATGCAAAAATGCAAATTATTGATGTCTGAATTACACTGGGGTTTGAAATCACTCTTTCACTTCTTCCAAACATTTGCATAGTTGTTTTTCTTTGTTAGCACCAGAATGTGAAACAAACCTGCAAGGGTAAGATTTTGGTTAAGTCCATATCTTGTAGCAATATGAACATAAACATATAAAGGGGAAACAACTGTGCTAGACTTAGTCAATATTTTATGTCTTTTCATTATTGCCAACACCAGAAAATATTGATTGAGGGGAGATAACTCCTTCAGGCCTACTAAAAATTCAATGTGGCCACTATAGGGGGAGCTTTTTTTCTGTTTCTCATTGGATTAAGTGAACCTCCATAATATTCCCCTCGGTGCATAATTGATGCAAGACAGGAATTAAACAGACAAGAAATTTAAGGAATGTTGAAGGTAATTAGTGAAGAGCTACAGATAATTAATGTAATTACAAACCAAACATCTGGCCTGCATCACGGTATATGCTAAGATAGCCATGTTTTATATTATTTGTAGATTGTTTAAGTCTGGTAAATTACTGCTTTTATAGAGCTTAGCAAACTAAAACAGATATAGAATCGGGACAATTTCCTCTTATGAAATTTTATTGATTATTCACATGGTAATTCAGTCAGAACAATTTTTTTTAAACAAACTCAAGCCACAAAAAGTCTGCCCCACCATTTCTAATTACAGTTTTGGCGTGTTCGTACATGCGAAATGCGTTAATTTTTCATGGCTGACTTCCAAGACGATCTAAACAGATCTGCATTTGAATTGGTCGATTTCAAAGACTTGCTGTATTCCTGCTATTAACAACTGAAGCTGTGTGTGTGCATTGTCGGGGAAGAGGTGGACGCCATCAAGAAAACAATACAAATGTTTTCACGTGGTGATTCACTCATGCAAAATTAGTCATCTCGCTGAGAGAGAAAAAAACCACGCTAACCTAGTTGATCTTTGCCAACCATTTGTGTTGTATTAACTAGACATCCATACTCGCAACAATTTTCACATTTATTTCCATAAGTTTTGATTGAAAAAGACCGTGCATGTCTCCACAAAGCAAACAAGAACTCCTCCTATCTTTACTGGTATCACATTTGACCAATTACTTCCCATAAAGGGAAGAAAGTTCTGTTTACATTCGTGATAGGAAAAGCAAATCGTTAATTGCATTTTGTGTAAAAGATAATAAGTGGAAATGTCAATGCCATTATCTTGTTTATTTTAGCTTGAGATGAAATTAAGGTATTAGTCGAAATTCTATCAGTGAGTAAATGTAAATTCAGAATTGTAACTATGACAACTGCTGGTTGCTAGGAAACTATTGTTTTTGTGAATGCTATTTTTTTTAAAAGTCCATAAAAAAAAAATCCCAAGGATAAGTTGTTTTTGAATGAAAGCATTATCATTTTTTGGCCTAGCATGGAATTTAAATCTACAGAAAAATATTCTAATTTATTTTAATATTTTTCAAGAAAGCAGCTGCATGCATTTTAAAGGATTATAAAACCCTCACATGAATATTTCCAGTTTTCTGGGAGATTAATTCCAGATGTATGTATCTATTTTAAGATTTTAAGCTGAAATTCTTTTTTAATTGCATTAAACTTGATACTGAATGGATTTGTGTACTTTAGTTGTAAACAATATCTGAAATATCTCTGAGTCCTTTTTTTTTCTTTTTCTCATTAAAAAACAACAGGCATTTTGGTCTTCTTAAAACAATAAAATAGAAGAAAAAAAACCAGGATAAGAATTAAATTTGCACTTGAAAAGAAACAAAACACTAGCAGAGGTATTAAATTTAACATTTTACTGCCTTTTCTCATCTGTGTCTTAGCTATTCAGGTATATGCCAAAGTTGTATTTTAGAGGGGGTTGTACCTGAAACAGTGTGCTTCTGATTAAACACAGCCTGTTAGGAAAAGTTAACTATATTTATAACGGGCGGGTGGTAGATTTTAATTCTGACAACAGGATAGTTAACACAAATACAATCAATAACAGCTTCCGGAGCATTTTGCAATGAACACCTCCATGCTCACATTTTCTGAGCGTGCATGCCAGCGCATGGAAACATAAGGTTATCAACATATAGCTTGTACTGCTGTATTACAGTCACAAGCAAATCAATCACTTGCATGACCCGGATTTTTCTATTTAAACAGTGCAGGTGTATTAATATGTTACAAGGAGATGATATTAGGCTAGAATTGAGATGTAAAAAAGCGTTGTTGTTTTTTTAAAGTTTCTCTTTTTAGGCAATGATTTTATTAATTTGGAGATTGACAATACATCAGAATAAAAATTTCAATTTTTTTCAGACTGAAATTTTACTACAATAAATGTAGCTTCCATCAGTATTTGAAATCTACCATACTTTTAAACCTACATGTAACATTTTCCTCGCAGTCGAGGGGTTTTCAAAATAGAAAGCTCCAGTAAAAATTATACATCAAGTCCAAAATAATATTTTTGAATAAATGTATTAATTTCCTAATTGATCAAAACAAAATGTAATTTCCAATATTTTGATATCCCATGATACTTCATTTTGGTTCATTCTACCTCAGTGATTGGTTTTCCATGGGAATATGATTTTCAAATAAATCTGTTGGTTAAAATCAGATGTACATGACAATCCGTAGATTGATCCCTGAAGAGAATCGGTTTTCAAGAAATGGCACAACTCTCACAGATACATCAGATTGATTTTTTATATAAGTTAGAGATGTCATAATCAAAGGCAATTCAAATCGCCATATAAGATTTCAAGATGAAAAGATTTTATAATTAGATTTTTTTTTTAATTATCCAATTTATTTAAAAATATTGATTTTAACTGAACATTTTTAGTTTTTCTTCAAATGGAATTGGTGCAGGAATAATTGTATTCAAGTTCTTCAAGTAAGAAGTCAAATTACCTTTTTCAAATTATTTTCAATTTCATTTGCAGAAGGCGTTTGCGACTGGATCACTATAGATTAAGCACACCTAAGCGTGCACGTTATGTTCGGTTTGTACTTTCTGTTTCGGGTATTCTGACATTCTCCTTTATTTCTTTTTTTCCGAAATGGTGTTGGAATTCTCAATGGTTTTCTTTTGGTGATGGTGTAACGGTGAACAGGGGCAAATGTTGAAGGGAACAAACTCTAGCTTGAATACCTTTTTCCGAAATTCCTTTTAAAATATGTACAGAAATCATTTCTGTATAAATTACATTTTGAATAACTCTAGCTAGAGTTCCTCTTTCCGAAATTCTTTTTAAAATATTTACAGAATTGTTTCTATACAAATAACATTTTGAATTTATTTTAAAATGATCACGAAAAAATATGTTTGTGTAATGCTAAAAAATTAAACTAGAGTTAAAATTCTAAGTCAATTTAAGGTACATATTGATTCTGTCTGTTATTGCTGCCCCTGATGATATGTGCATTTAGTTTCCTTTATCAGTGCTAGGATCTTCAAGACATGCTTTCAGAGAATCTTTGAACATTTATATTGTCAGCTTCAGTGCAGAGCTGATGTGATAAGAAATCCTATTAGGTACTGGTTAAAAAAAAAAAAAGCGAAGACAGCCATTCCATTTGTAAATGGTAACCTTTTCAATTCACCTAATGGAATTTTTTTTACAAATTAGAGAGGGAGAGAAATGCGAATGAGATAATACAGATTATAACCATTTTAAATAATTAACAGACTGAAGAAATTTTAGTGTACGGATGTCTGAGATAAATGAAGAGTTTTTTTTCTGAACCCTTCCTCAGAGGATTGTAGTAAGAGTGCGCGTCACCTTCAGCTGTGGTGCAATGCTCCATCATCTGTCGCCAGAAGTATCACTGGGTTGTTTTAAATCTCAAATCCCTGCAGAAAACTAGTTTAACAGGTCTCTCACCAAGAACGCTGACACTTCTTCACTTTAAGCTTTTTGGTTAGAGATCTTGAATCAATTCATTTAAAATTCTTTGCCAAGTGGATTTTTTACTATTTTTTTTAATCAAAATTGAAAACGTTGAAGTTTTTTTGTGAGATTTATAACAAATTTGGTTCTGAACATGATTATTTGGTGGGGTATTGTATGAATACATTTTCCAAAGAAAAAATTATCAAGAAAAATTAGAAAGATATCAATTTTGAAAATTTTTAAAAATAGGATGCATCAAGAACCTGAGTTAAGAGACCACTCCTTTCTGTTAGTTAATTGGTACGCAAAGACAGACAATGTATCTCTTTAAACATCAAAACCATCAAGAACAGGCCCTAACAATGTATCTCTTTAAACATCAGAACCATCAGATAAAGGCCCGAACAATGTATCTCTTTAAACATCAGAACCATCAAAGACAGGCCCTAACAATATATCTCTTTAAACATCAGAACCATCAAAGACAGGCCCTAACAGTGTATCTCTTTAAACATCAGAACCATCAGATAAAGGC
>JAULCA010080980.1:0-13569 GCA_032360845.1 Crassadoma gigantea
CTACACCGTACACCAGTATCTTACACCTACACCGTACACCAGTATCTTACACCTACACCGTACACCAGTATCTTACAGCTACACCGTACACCAGTATCTTACACCTACACCGTACACCAGTATCTTACACCTACACCGTACACCAGTATCTTACACCTACACCGTACACCAGTATCAGATCTAATACCTACACCGTACACCAGTATCAGATCTAATACCTACACCGTACACCAGTATCAAATCTTACACCTACACCGTACACAAGTATCAGATCTAACACCTACACCGAACACCAGTATATTACACCTACACCGTACACAAGTATCAGATCTAACACCTACACCGGACACCAGTATATTACACCTACACCGTACACCAGTATCAGATCTAACACCTACACCGTACACCAGTATCAGATCATACACCGTACACAGTATATTACACCTACACCGTACACCAGTATATTACACCAACACCGTACACCAGTATATTACACCTACACCGTACACCAGTATCAGATCATACACCGTACACCAGTATATTACACCTACACCGTACACCAGTATCGTACACCTACACCGTACACCAGTATCGTACACCTACACCGTACACCAGTATCGTACAAATACACCTAACACCAGTATCGTACACCTACACCGTACACCAGTATATTACACCTACACCGTACACCAGTATCAGATCTAACACCTACACCGTACACCTGTATCAGATCATACACCGTACACCAGTATCAGATCTAACACCAACACCGTACACCAGTATCAAATATTACACCTACACCGTACACCAGTATCAGATTATACACCGTACACCAGTATTAGATCATACACCGTACACCAGTATCAGATATAACACCTACACCGTACACCAGTATCAGATCTAACACCTTCACCGTACAAAATTAACAGATCTTACACCTACACCGTACACCAGTATCAGATCATACACCGTACACCAGTATCAGATCTAACACAAACACCGTACACCAGTATCAGATCTAACACCTACACCGTACACCAGTATCTTACACCTACACCGTACACCAGTATCTTACACCTACACCGTACACAGTATCAGATCTAACACCTACACCGTACACCAGTATCAGATCATACACCGTACACCAGTATCAGATCATACACCTTACACCAGTATCAGATCTAACACCAACACCGTACACCTGTATCAGATCTTACACCAACACCGTACACCAGTATCAGATCTTACACCTACACCGTACACCAGTATCAGATCTAACACCTACACCGTACACTAGTTAAGTTTGATCTCCGTTATCGTTTATCAATAAAGAATCTTTATGACCATATTTTTGTTTAATTATATTTCCATGTGAATCTATTTTAAATATCTAACAGATAAAACGTGATTTCTGAATCAGAAAAAAACCCTGTTAAGAGGTATAGTAGAAATGCCCGATGCCAAAAGTATCCGCTGATGATTTAAACATAATCCAACAGAACACATATACCAGTTTGTTATAATAAGTCACGTATTTTCAAACACGTGCCCTTGCTTCCGATTGTAATCCCAAGTATATTGGCAAAGATGGATACTGCGAAATAGATTACTCCAACCCGGTCGGGATTATAGAATGTCCTACCACCAACGAACGTCTACTTCGTCAGGACCTTGTTAACCCCAGGCTCTGTGTTGATATGCACATTTCTATGAAAAAAACGGTATATCAGGGAAATATTTTACCTAGCAATCGATGTTCGCCTGTTAAGTACGTCCTTTACGGTTGAAATATACAGCATACCAAGCTGTGTGATAACATAACAATCGAGAAGACGAAATCTTAACCCGGCGACCCCTTCGTTGAGTAGCAGTGTCTGCGGCCCTGTCTTAATACATGTTTGTATATATAAGCCTACACAAACGAAAGTAAGCTATACTAAAGGTTTAATGCACATCACAAACTTCTGTACCGAACAAAAATGCATATTTTGGTATGTAAGCGAATCTAGCGGAATGGCGGGGTTGCCGTATTGTGCGATTTACATTCGTCATGTCTACCACTTCATACTACAATGAAACTGTCACTTTAAATGAAAGTGGATCCACATTTCTCAATTAACTCAGACATCTGTAAAACAACCTCTCTAATACATGTAATATAGCTGTCTGGGGATTCTGTTAAGACGTATGTTCTTTTATAAAAGTTGTGTAGGTAAATTGTGCGACGCCATCGAGTGAGCAAACGGCCAGGGAGAGGGGGCGGATTGCGCAGTAAAAAGCACATTTGTCTTTCACCAAGGCGACAGGGGTTCGATTTCCCGATCGGACGTGGAAAGATATGGGGTCACCTGCCCGACCACGTTGGCTTTCTCCGGTTACTCGAGTGTCCTCCCACATGACACCCCCGCGCGGTATTATCCGGGCCAACAAATGTGATTGAAATAAGTTGTAAAAAGTTTGTTCATAACTGTGTTAGTATAAATTGTTTACACACTTGGTTATTGATTGTTTATTATAAATGTGTAGGAGTTTCTTTTTGTGCTCAAAGCAATACTCGAAACATATTATGGCACAGGCAAATATTACAAATGAACGCAGTGACCCAGTTTAAAAGGAGAGTATTCTTACTGATCAATGCAATTTACATTGTTTATCATAAAACGCACTTGTGTGTATGCACGTGTGTCAAAAATCTGTGATAAAAATAGGTACTGGTTTACGGTAAATTGGTTCTACTGATATGGTCTGGTAATATACAGGTGCAGCAACAAAGCCGATCAGTTCCAAAATAGATACCGTTATCACGGCGAACAGACAGTAAACAGGTAACAAACAGCGAGTAATGTGCATAACAAAACAGAAATAGTTGATATCTAGGTCAGAAGAAACATCAACAGCTTACTGACGTCCTGATAAAACGATAAACATGTTTCAAACAAAGTACTGAAAGTAGAAATAGCTTCTATCTGTAAGCCTGACAAATGATGTTTTCTAGAGACGCCAACATGGCGTGACAGTGATTATAGATTCATAGTACGATATCGCCTCGTGTCGCCTAACGAGGGATATGTGCAGATCTAAAGGGTTCGTGCCCTCGTCTGTCTGTCAGCATCCTCTCATTAAAGTTCTTTGTGAGAAAATTAGTGCCAATGGATATTAGACTTCCTTTGTTGACACCTTTTGTTACAAATGGTACCGGATGGGTATGACTACAATATCATACGTTATGAGGAACTACAACGTTGTTCAGACAGATACAAAGGTATCGATTTTATTTCCAATCAATGAGTATGTTTAATTATATGATAGAATAATTGTGATGTAACAATGTAAAACTTAAATGACAAATAGACATAACGAGTTGTATGAAATACGGTGATTAACCATCCTCGATATTCAGGGGTAACGCTCACTTCATCCTCGAAACCAGGGGTAACGCTCACTTCATCCTCTAAACCAGGGGTAACGCTCACTTCATCCTCGATATCCAGGGGTTACGCTCTCGTCATCCTCGATATCCAGGTGTTACGCAAAATCTGACCAATCGCTACCTGTCCTATGAAGATTTACAGATGGGGCGACACCTGACTTCAACGTAAGTCTATATCTACCGTTACGCGACCGCAAGATTGTTTTGATGTACATAAAAGGATCAAACAAGTATTCTTGTCTCATCAATAAGGTGGCATACGCTGAGCCTTCAATTTTGCTAAGTGAGTGAGCGTAACCCCTGGATTTCGAGGATGCTAATTAGCTAACTTTCTTTTAAACACATTCAGTCGAACCATGACTGGCTATGCAACAAACGAACAAATAACAATAACTGTGTTAAGTACACGGCACATATTAAAAGAAAAACTAAATAGGGGAAACACCTCAAATCGCCAAATAACATGTCATTTTCTGCACCGTATGACTACTATATCCACTGATCCTGTTCAAGTATTTCCGAGACAACATCAAAGTACAGCAGAATGGGAAATGCTCAAACCCAAAACTAGAAACGTTGCAAATGCAGTTTTTGCTACAACTTGTTTACTGGTTTTTCATGTAAAATGTGTAAATTAAATCCAATCTGCAAGGTTACAGTTATCTAGGACAAATACCGAGTACGGCAGATACTACGACAGGATGGTAAGGTACAGGTCAGTGATGGCGGGCAGTGAAGGATAAGTTTTCAATGATAAACCATGATGTTAAGGTTGAATTAAAAACAAACAACAATGTAACATTGAGCATGGCCCGATATACTTTCGAGTGCAAATAAAATGACTGTTTTCGCCTACTATAACATTGCGTGTATGACCAGTATTGCCGTGTTTGTATCGATTGCTATCGTCATAATTTGATATCTTGTGTTACACGTGAGTGGCGTACAACGCATAGCCCGATAACTCGATATCAATTATAGTTTATCGTGAGTCATTAACAACTGTGTTTTAATGTCCTCCAGACAATAGTGTGTCTTTTACTGAACTTATGAATAGTTGTACTAATCGTTGTTGTAATCCAACACACGAAGATACAGATACAGATATTTTATTTAAGTCTCACCTTTCGCATACAAAATAACAAGCAGGGTGAAAACTTGACATAAAAAGAATGACGAAAGACACTCTTAAAAGAGTTATGAGAGACCATATGGTTAATGACGTAAAATAATATTGCTTATCTAAAAACATTACTTTATAAGATCCACAAATCACTTTAAAAGGATCCAATATGACAACATTCAGTCCAGGGACCCCAATTGTATGCTCATTAACGTCATTGACGCAGAATGGATCAGTGAAACTGAAGTAGATGATTATAGAGTCTAATTGATCAAATCGTATTCAAAATCGTTATCATGTTTAACCTAATGGTACAGGGCGCCATTTAAAACATAAAGGTATAGCGTTTTAAGCAGGAGGATAGGTAAGTTGTCGTTAATCATTCTATTTGTATTTTGTCAGTTGGAACCATGAATGTCATACCCCGTTACTATTACTATGTTTAATCACCTTGTAGAGACGACAACTAGCATGCACTTACATCTACATTGATTCAGGTCATACCGCTATATATTGAATAATATACAGTGCAATCCTTTCATATATATGGTTGTGGTAACACATTTAGTGGATTTATATCATAACATTTTATATCATTTTGGAACATTATTTATGTTATACCCCTACTTTCTGTGTAATATGTAATGCAGAGTTAGTACACCTATAATTGTTTTAAATATATTGAGAACCTTTATTTATGTCACACTGCAGGCTGTTTTGCAATATACAGTGTATTTGTAATGATACCTACACCTAACGGAAGTAAACAATTCAGGAATGCTTAGTTACATTGAGATTATATCTGTGAAATAAAATGAGTTTTCCTATAGTCATTACAGAAGGCAAACCGAGTTGTAAATACGTAACACGTAGTTCCATTGGTGATTAAACCGTGCTTAATTTCCGTTTTTATTTATCGTCTGTCCTTCCTCACGACCCACCACGCCCGCCACATTCCCCAAACACACACATCCTGTCCCTCACCCTACCTCAACCACACACCTTTCCATCCCCAACACACACGCGCATCCTGCCCACTCCCCCACCCCTAAATCCACACACATACCCTACCCCTTCCCCCAAACACCCACACACCGGACCTCCTCCCCTCCCCCCAAACACCCACACACCGGGCCCCTCCCCTCCCCCAAACACCCACACAACGCCCCCACCCCCACAAACACGTCATTCCCTTACTCTTGATTTATTGCAAGAAATGACGGGAACATCACCAAATGGGATGCATTACCATTTTGTATCCCAAGTGACCATATATTTTGTCGACCAAGTGGGCTGTCGTCAGAACAGCCTACTGGATGTTAACAAGTCAACAATTAACTTTTATGTAGATTTATATAGGTTTATATAGATGAGAATACACATCTTTTAATGTTGTAATGATATTCTCTGCTATTGACTTGGTTTCCTCTATTGCCAGACAAAGAACTTCATATAGGAATCCGCCTATAATCCTAATAAGGAAGGCGGACCTTCACTTACTCTGGCACTGCTCCTGTGTATAACCCTAATAAGGAAGGAGAACCTTCACTTAACCTGGCACTGCTCCTGTGTATAACCCTAATAAGGAAGGCGGACCTTCACTTAACCTGGCACTGCTCCTGTGTATAACCCTAATAAGGAAGACGGACCTTCACTTAACCTGGCACTGCTCCTGTGTATAATTCTAATAAGGAAGGCGGACCTTCACTTAACCTGGCACTGCTCCTATGTATAATTCTAATAAGGAAGACGGACCTTCACTTAACCTGGCACTGCTCCTGTGTATAACCCTAATAAGTGTATAATCCTAATAAGGAAGGCGGACCTTCACTTAACCTGGCACTGCTCCTGTGTATAACCCTTATAAGTGTATAATCCTAATAAGGAAGGCGGACCTTCACTTAACCTGGCACTGCTCCTGTGTATTTGTTATTTGTTTAATAATACGTTTGTAATGCAGATCTACATTAATTAATCTATCGGAGGATCCTGTTTTAATTACATTACACGCTCTTCTCGTGTATATCTTCAGACATAGACCGGTCACAGTTATATTTATCAGACAATAGCGTGTCAGTCGACCGTTACCAATCAGCTATAAATCACGTCTTAATTAGGTAGGACATACAGCAATTAAAGCGCAATAGTGATCAATCCTAGCTGTCTATTAGACTGACGTTTGTACAGAAGGATTTCCTGTAGTGGCTGTTAGAACAATTTAACGCTTACCTGAGGTACATACCCCTAATAAATATAACGTCGCACGATGTGACATAAAAGAAATTGTACTATTCTAGTCCAAAGCATTCCAATTATACCATTGCAATGTAGGAAACCAAAGCACGCCCTTAAATATGCCTTGGTGTTATGCTGGAACAAAAGTTGATACTACAACCACTGATCGATTTCCCATTTAACCACATTACATGATTAACCACAATTTTTATTTCAACTCAGATAAGTCGAATGAATGAAAAGGCAGTTTTACCGTAACACAACAGAGGTTTAATAACACAGGGGTATTTGAATTAATTATTACCCGCGCGATAGAAATATCGACAAATATTTAAGCATTAGGAAATGTCATCGCTCGTCTAATTAAGTATACCATTGCATTACATAACGTCATTACAAGCTGTCTTCAGACAAAGCGGTCCTCTCTTTAGACAGGGAGGCCCAACTACCATGTGAGGATGTCATTTATAACACCAGAACAAAAATCAAAACCACGAATAAATGATACTTTTAACCGTACAGCTATCCCACGGCCGTGTAAAAGTAGATTGTGTGATGGAGGCATTCTCTGTAGTAATGTCAACATCTCACGTTATTATATTTTTAATATTCTATGTAATTATATCAATAGGATTTTGATATTAACGTCTGTGTATCAATATCAACGCCTTGTGTGTGTGGCGATATTAATATCACGTTTTAGTGTATCAGCATTCTGTAGAACGTTATCAGCGTACTGTGTGATGATAAAACATATTCCTTTTTTGACATCTAAGGACCAAAACAGCATTGTAAATCACAAACTTATGTGAGAACATTAATTGTAAAAATTTGATTGATCCAACCTTTGACACATCTAGTATGTCTAAGGACTTAATATATGTAACTAAGACGTGTGTAATACACGTTTTGTCTCGCACTACATCATATATATAAGATCAGTTTCATGATGAAGTTGACATGTGCACATATCTATGACACCACTGTTTGGTATAACATGCTGGCAGATTGAACATAAATAACGAATTCTTCGTATGCAGCCAAGCATCAAAATGTTAACCTCCTTGTACTCTCAACAACACTTTCCTGTTAAGACAGTGTACAAGGGAAACTTTTATGCTAGTTTACGTTGTGGTCAAATATAAAACGATTAAAATACTTCTAAACACTCTATATAAAAACATCGGGGAATTGGCAAGCCGTCACCAGGATATATATGCAAGTATGTAACATTTAACATACATAACCTACAGACGATAATGGCATTTGTCTTCTTAGTTCGTTGGTAGACTAGTCTTTAATATCTAGTCAAGCAATATAGTTTTATCAGTTATATCACAAAAAGTTCAAATTAATCAAATGTTCAAACGTACAAGTAAGAAACCTACCTTCCAACTCCAGAGAGATTGCAGCCGATCGTAGTCCCAGTGGATTGGTCTTCTGTCCACTTGCAATGACACCTTGCATGCTCTGCACATTCTTCAGTATTACTTGTAGTTCTATATAATCCGTTCCATCCATGCTGTCCCCGCAGTCTGTCATATCCAGTAATGCAGGATGTACACTCATTGCCAGCTTCTGCTTGGCGGTACAAATACCTGTCGGGCTATTTGGGGGTGCTGTAGCATTTTTCAAAAGAATGTCGTAAGTTAAAGAAAAATTCTTTGAAGCCATATTCAAAATCAAACATGATCCTGAGGTCAATAAAGACACCTCAACAGTCGCTATTTCACCAGATATGTGAGCAGACTCCTGACCTGGTGTAATTTTGGGACATGGAAACATGAATTCTAGATCCAAAGTTGCGGAATTAAGAAATCTACCCGTAAATAGAGACATCGTTTCAGATGATAATTCACTTCGTATTAAGTATTGAACATCACCTGTATCTACTGAGTAGTCTGGCAGACGATCACTCTCGGATATAGAAACATTCAATTCTACAGCTCCAGTGACTAAAGTCATTATATGGATGCTGTGTAAAATCCAAGCAACTTTGATTGTCAGTTTTAAAGCCATGCCGAGATGTTTATGACGGATCCCGTAGACTAGGGTCACAGCTGTATCACCACATCAAACAACGAGATACCTCAGTGGCAATGGTCAGCACCAGCCACGTTATAACCAGAATCTTATCTCTCCATTGGCTACCAGTGGGGACATCGTAGGTACAGTTTATCACCTGCTCCACTTAAAATCGTCTCAATAGTAATATTTCATAATTTATCCTCCCCGGCTTCCGACTGGGTTGGCACAACGTTCGTTATTGGGTGGAGCGCGCTTCAATGAACATGAGACTGTGTTCGATGGTGCTGTATACGTAGTACACGGCACGCACAGCGCTTACTACGCCAGACACCTCCATGTTAATTCATAAAAAATGTAAGTGGCTTCACATTCCCACGCACAGAATTCAGTCAAATTACACGACGATGGTGTTGGGAATATTCGGATGGAAATGGTTTTTGTCATTTGCTTATGTGACAAATATCTGAAGCAATGGAAACCTACTGTTACGGTGGCATCGGTATTACACAGCAGATATAGCCTTGGTCAGGACTAATTAGTTCCATGCGTTTATTCCGATAATTATTTTCTGTGTCATTCTGAATAGCAAATATGTGTACATTGTGTGTACAGAAAACAAATAATGTTGTTCTACTTACGTCCGAGGTGAGGATGTACTCCTTTCGTTATGAGTACTCCCGTCAATATCCTGTTGTAGTATGAAAGAGCTGTGTTGTTTTCAGTTTACGGATATTATCGACGGGACTCGGGGCTGATCGATCAGCCGTAAAACACATGTATCGGTGACTTGGAACAGGTAGTCTAGGAACAAATGGGGTCCATATTACAATACACGTACATATTGTCCTCGGACTTCCTGTAAGTACAACTCAACCAACAAAAACATCGTATCATAATTGTGTTGTTTTTTTTTAAATCATTTGGGTTGACAGACCCAATGGTTGGTGCTCGTCAAAACAACACAATTCTTCAGTGCAGACGCGGTATGGTATAGGGTAACAACAAACAGCTGAAATAAGAAAAGTGTAATTAGTGTAATCATAAGTGTTTTTGTGACTGGCCATCGTTCTCTGGTCTAATACCTACTTAATATCTCACCTTTGTCTACCCAACCTAACACGTAAGCTTCTTTAACTCGCTTGAGTCTATACACAGGTATATCAATCATTATGACAGATCATAAACAACCGAATTATCTGTTTATCCGGTCACGGCCGGGTGAGGGTCACACTTACAGAACGACAACTAAACAAGAATACCAGTATGATATTCACTGTACTATACATATGCTTATCCAATTTATGAAAAAAGGACCAATATTTTTAACGGCTACAGATCAACTGTGTCGGGAACTGTTACGATAGGAAAAGTTAGGTCCTCTATGTAATAACTGCTGAGGACGAATACCACTATTTATACCAATGTGCTAATGCATATGTTGTAGCTCTTAGACAACCTTATATACCAAATAACTATTACGCAAACCAAACATATATTAAAATGAAAGGAATAAAACGGTACTTTAACACAAGTAAGTAGATTTATACAAAGTGTTATGAAGCTAATTGATATCTAAAATAAGTTAGCTACAAGAATTATTGAAATAAGTTGTTATTATATATATTGTATTATGTATCATAGTAAGTGTGTACTATGTCCATCAATGTATGCTGTGTAATATGTGACCTCTTCTTACACACGTACAATGTATACGTAAGGCCTGAGTGTATAAAATAAAACTTGAAACTCGTTTCTGATCGTCGTACAGTTTTCTTTGTCGGTTTCTAGTGAAACTCGCTCCTTTGTATTGATACATGTTTTTTATCTTCTGAATACCAGTCCGGCCCAATAAGACCTTGTTTACAGGTCTAGGGACAAAATGGGTTCATACGTACTTAATATACTTCTTATCGAAACAGTTGTATGCTAAACATGCAGCACCAAAACACTTTATACTTATGTCTGTCACATGACGCCAGAATCAGAAATCAATTTGACAACATTTAAACAAGACACAGAACTGGGATTTGTCCAGGTCTTACAATTGCATATGTAGAAAATTGGACCAAATTTAAAATTATGTGTCTTTTGGTTCTATTTCTATTCTTGTTCTTTTTGTCGAAAAACATGATTTCTGAAATTTTAAAGTCAACGATAGATATCAATAAACCGGTTAACGGTGGCTGCATTTCTGCTTAAGTTTTTAAATTTCACGTTCGAGAACGAACAAAAAATAAATAAATATATCATTTAATGTAATGCAATGAATGTTTAAATGCACGTACATGTTGTTATAGTCCTATAACACACATTGCTTTCGATAACAAACTGACTAAAACTGACGGCAATAAAAATGTGTGTTATATGTTCATTATACATATTTACATTTTGACAGAGTAGTTAAGTTGTGTTTAGTTATTTTCAACATTTCTTTGTGTGTGGACAACAGTGAAATTGATGACGTCTCAAAAGCGATTGATTAATTAGGGGATAGTACGTTGCTTTTAGTGGCTATACTGGCGATTAGAACATGAAATTTGGTTTGATCTTGAAACCAATAGGTCGAGAGTTTAAACCAAATTGCATGTTTTAATCGCCACTATAGACACGAAAAACAACATAATATCCCCAGTCTAACATACCTTAACAAAAAACTGATTTGTTTAGAAACATTGTATTTCCTTGCTTTAAGTACGTAGTAAAGTACTCTTTGACCAGTGCTGGCGACGTGTCATTCTGCAACGGATTGACCAATCAGAAAGAAGCTTTCAAATGTCGATCATTTGGCCCCGCCCATACTTGCGAGCGCTCGATCTGCATGTTAACGAGGCGAATTATTTGTATTGTTCGTGAACGTCCTGTTAGTGTTTCAGATGCCTTCAGACGGAAGGAACGAACTTTTCAGTGATAAATGGAGTTAAGAACATGGAGTGATTACGTTTTACTTTTTAATCTATTTAAGAAATATATTCCATCGGCCCTTTCCAGTGGCGGATCCAGAGAGGTTTTTTTTTGGCTTCAGGGACCCCCCCACTGAGAATTTTCTTTAAAAATCATGTATTTTCACCGTTTTTCTCAATTTTTACCCACATAGAAACCCCCAAAGGAAATTTGGAAACACCCCCAGATAACCCATTTGTTTTGGTTAGAAACGGAACGTGGCTTAAGTTCGATGGGAGGAGCTTAACATGATTGATCATGATTATATCGCAGATTAGAACACGGTCTGTATCCAATCAAAATACGCGTTGCAAACGAATCTGTTAGAATTTACAATAGAAAATGCTATTATAGTCTCATAACAGCATTTGCATTTTAATGCATCGCAATAGCAGGGTACAGATCAGGTGTAAAAAGATAATCGAGAACGTTGTTTAATAATGAAGTTATTTTGAAATAAAAATTGTTACGTGATAATTTGTCAAGTTAAACTATTTTGACGGCACATATTTTAAACATTAACTCAAAGAAATTTACGTCCTGATACTGAGAGTCATTTAAATATCACTTGCAAATCATTTCAAATAGTTTGAAAACTTAAAAATATGGGATGTGCCGTATGATCATCACGGTGCTCGGTTGTAGCTATAAGGGTAGCACTTTATCCTGCCTTAGACCAATACAGAGTAAAGTTTACATGGTACAACTCTCCTTACGTTAAACACACACAGAAATTGAAAACGTACAATTAACTCATCATTTAAAGACATAGAATTTTCTTTTAATTCAATCGAGTCCTCCGAATTTGTTTCGTTGCGTAAGCTAATAAACCAATCGTTCAACTTTTGTGCTTATTGACATAAGTGCACAACGGCAATCCTTATTTACACCATCGTGCTGACTATGTACCCACGGCTTATACACGATGTGTGCCCGCTATAGTGGTTATTGTACAAATACTGTACTTTACAAGGGTCATTTCCACTAAATAATTGAGGAAATTATCGGCTGTGAGTTGTTTGCTCTGTCTAACTCCCAGAGTTAGGTATGAACAATCAAGTGCTAATGTGTTACGTTAATGGAGTTCTATGTATTAATGAGAGGAACGGCTAGTTTGTTCATCCACGACTAAGTCGTGCTCCGAAAGTCAAACTATTACGGGGAGACCAGCCGGTATTTGGATTCAAACATCTTCGGTACTTACAGCAACGTTATATTTAAATCAGTTATGTATAAAACATCGTTTGTCTTCCCTCGTACAAGATGACGTCAATCAATAGAACCCGGCGAAAGAGTTATGTAGTATGTGTCGATATGGAAATAATGGCTGGCAGAGAGTTCGTGTTCATTTAGATATAATTACAAACAGGGTGCCTTGATTATTACGAGATCATAAATCTGCATAGATTCATAGATCAGTAATACTCAG
Organism: Crassadoma gigantea; assembly: GCA_032360845.1. Taxonomy (NCBI): domain Eukaryota; kingdom Metazoa; phylum Mollusca; class Bivalvia; order Pectinida; family Pectinidae; genus Crassadoma; species Crassadoma gigantea. Next base: position 13,186 of record JAULCA010080980.1, read on the forward strand.
AGATTATCATAGCCAATTACTTAGACATTCCGACTTTATTCCATTGTGGTATTTATACCAGTCTATTGTTTTAATACCATCGTTAACATGCATGTAATTATTATTTGAACCAATAGATCATTATTGTTGATTAGTAGTATTAAAACATACTTATAATTGTGATGGATCGCTATCGTTTATATAACATTAGTTGGTCGGCAATGTCTCTGTCCGAGTGTTGGTCGGGAATGTCTCTGTCCGAGTTTTGGTCGGGAATGTCTCTGTCCGAGTTTTGGTCGGGAATGTCTCTGTCCCAGTTTTGGTCGGGAATGTCTCTGTCCGAGTGTTGGTCGGGAATGTCTCTGTCCGAGTTTTGGTCGGGAATGTCTCTGTCCGAGTTTTGGT